>WHSA01000698.1:0-151705 GCA_012931725.1 Litsea cubeba
ATAAGCCAAGGTACAGTAGTCTGCTTTGAATTTGCTGAAAGATATACTTTACCACTGTAGAGGCTGGAAAAACTTGATCTCTAAAGATACGCCTATTCCGCTCAGCCCAGATGTGCCAAATATAAGCAGCAAAAAGTAGCTTAGCCAATGTTTGAAGTCCCTTATGATGATGATCAACACGTAACAAAATGGAGTCCAAAAACTCAAGAGGTGTATCACAAGAGAGATAGCTCAGATTCAAGGTTGCCAACAAAGATTCCAAACTGATTGAGAATAGGGGCACTGAAGCATAAGGTGAAGTCCAGATTCCCAAGTACAATCACAAACACACAGCAAGAATCACAATCCACATTTCTTTGAAGCAGAAAATCCTTTGTCTTCAACTTACCCTGCATAAACATCCATGCACAAATGGAATGTTTTTTAAGACAGCCTGGAAACCAAACTAAAGATGGCCATCGCAGATTATGATCGTGATAGGTGACTAGTCTGTAAGCAGACTGAAGAGTGAATCTACCATCATCCTCTAATGTCCAAACAAGTTCCATCATCAAAAATCGTAACAAGGCTGAAGTTCTAATGGAATCTCACAGAAAAATATCCAATAAGAGCTATAGAAGTAGAGTCGGAAACAACCATTCATGATTTGCAATAAAACAATGCAACCTGAGGTCACGGCCATGACCCAAGATCATATATTGCTCGCTCCACCATATCGATCTGTTAAATCTTCCTCCGTTTAACCACGGATCAGCCAGAACTTAATGAGATGCCCATTTCCCCAACAAGAAATTTGATGTGAGGAAGCATTTGCAAGCGAAGCCCAAGGATTCCTTTCCATCCCCAAGAAGCATACCTTGGTATAGACACATCCCAAATGGAAACACCTTTCAGGATATTTAGCATTAACCCACAAATTTCCAGCAAGTGTGCTTGTTTTGGATCACTTTCCATAGCTGCCTCATCAAAGCTGCCCTAGGCAGTGCCTACAAGGATCGAATAACCCAATCCTCCACAAGAAATAGGCTGACAAATAGAGTCCCAAGCAATAGGATGAATATAATGAGAAGACCAATTATTCCAGAAAAAATCCCGAACCTGTCGATCAAGAGCATGAAGCACAGAAGTAGGGATAAGAAAGACTGCTGCCCAATAAAGATGAATGGTAGATAAAGTAGACCGAATCAGTTCTACTCTTCCTGCATAGGATAAAACCTTTGATTTCCATCCAGCCAGTCGCCTTTGAATTTTGCCAAGAAGGATTTGACAATCCATAAAGTTCAGCCTCCTTGATGACAAGGGAACACCCAAATACTTGACAGGAAAACAACCTCTTTGAACAGTAAGAATATCAGAAATAATGCGTTGATCCTGATCAGAGCAATTAGCAAAATAAACTGCACTCTTTCCCCAATTAACTCCTAGACCTGAAAAATGCTTGAATTGTTCTAGGAAGTGCCTTAGGTTTACAGCAGCAACATCAGTAGCTTTGCAAAAAACAAATAAGTCATCAGCAAACATAAGATGAGAGATAGCAACCTGATTCTTTGTAAAAGGAGTCGGATATTAGATGTGACGAAGCATAATGTGACATCACAGTAGAAAAAAATTCCATCACAATGGCAAAAAGGAATGGAGATAAAGGACAACCCTGCCTTAACCTCGTGTACCTTTCAAGTCTCCTTCAGAACTACCATTCACTAACACTGAAGTAATGAGCATCAGAGACACATGCCATAATGAGCTTAATGAATGGCCTGGAAATCGCAAGCATTTAAGAGCTTCCTCAAGGAAGTCCCAGTCGAACAATATCATAAGCTTTAGCCAGATCAATCTTGACACACATACGAGAAGGCCCTCGCATTAATGAAATTGTGAATCAAATCTTGGGCAAGGAGAATATTGTCAGCAATACTTCTCCCAGGAATGAAGCTGACTGCATAGGGCTCAAAATTTCCCAATAATTGGCTTTAGTCGATGGTTGCACCAGGATACGACTAATAATTTTATACAGGCTCATTTGTCAAAGAGATAGGGTCTGAACTTATCAGGTGGGGAACTAGCATCCTCAGTCTTTGGAACAAGAACTATGAAGGTGGATTTTATCTGATTAAGAGCAACCCTGCTTAAAAAAATCAGTAATGGCTTCATCACAAACATCATTCCCAATTATTGGCCGAAAGACTTTAAAGAAATGAGCCTTAAATCCATCCGGACCAGGAGCTTATTAGGGTTTGCCAGACTTGATAAACTTCCTCAATTCCGATATTTGCACTGGCAGGTGAGGCCCCACAGCATCCTCATCAGAAACATAGGCAAACGGGAGGGAATTAAAAAAGGTCTGGCTTTGCATATCAATAGAAGGCCCAAATACCCGAGAAGTAAGAAAACAACACTGCTGCAATACCTTGAGGATCAGAAAAATATTCCCTTCCAGATCAGTGATTTGAGATATGAATGAATTAGAATGTCTCGTCCGCATCAAACCTGTAGAAATATTTAGAGTTCCCATCACCAAGATTCACAGCAAGATCTCGGGAACGCTGCTTATACTACTTGCCGCTGCATGACATAAAGAAGTCAGCTGAAATCTGGTTGTACGTTCCTGACCTGAGAGAGATATTATGTGGATCCTGACTCATGTAGCGTTGTAGTTCATCCAACAGATCCCGAGTCGCTTGAAGCTTAGTAGCTAAAGGAGTTTAAGCCTGTTCCACTCAATAATTCTCTCCTTAACTCTTTTTAACTGTATTGCCACCCGAAACAAAGGTGTACCATTAACCTCCTCCGCCCAAGCCTGTTGGACAACTGTGCTAAATCCAGGCATTTTGATCCAATAATTGAAATATCGAAGGGAGATATCACATGCAAACGATCAGTCCAGCAGCAAAATAAGAGGTGAATGGTCTGAAATACCAGGGAAGCATCACCTCACCCTTAAACAAGTTCAGATGCATACAAGAATCATTGACAAGAACCCTGTCCAACTTGCACTCGATTCTGGACTCACCCAAACTAGAATTAGACCAAGTAAAAGGCGAACCACTCAACTGCAAATCAATCAACCCCACCTCCTGAATGCAATCATTAAATTCAATAAGGCTTGCAGGTCTTGGAGTAGCACCTCCTATTTTTTCATGACACCATCTGATGGTATTAAGTCACCAGCAACTACCCAAGGCAAGGAGGATACAGCCTTTGAGACAAGTAATTGCCATAAATCTCTTCTAATGGATAACTATTAGCACCATAGCATGACAGAAATTGAAAAGTGAACCCTCCAAACTGAACATCACAATGAATGACTTGGGTCGCCACATGAAGCAGATGCATTTAATAACCCGAGGATTCCCAAAGCAGCCAGATCGAATAGATGAACAGAACTCAGCATTAGATTCCTCCATCCATCCATTTGGCAAAATGGAGTTTTTGATACTATAAAAAGAAGTTGGTTTTATTCTTGTCTCCAAAATAAGCAACAAGAGAAGCTTTAACCAGAAAGAATTGTTTTCCTAAGTTCCAACTGCATGAAGGTTTGTTAAGACCCCTAACATTCCATATGAAAATGTCATGAGGAACGAGTCTTATTAACCTTTATCCTTGATAATAATTCCAGTAGAACCGGGAGTTCTGCTTGCATTGAGCTTGAAGGAGTCATCTTGAATCCAAATTTTGATCAATAGAAGGAATGGATGATAGAGCCTTTGCTAATATACCTGGACGTGACTCTCCTCCTCACCAGCACTATTATCAAGAACGAAAGCTGTAGTGGCCTCCAATTCTTCCACATAAACATTAGATTCCCCCTCGAAGTTGAATACAGCTTGAGAATCGATTAAATTGTGCTGGAATAAGTAATTGAACTAGATTCCATTTTTCTTCGGACTAGCTGGACGATCAAGGTACTGGTGGAGCCACCCTTGTTGCTATCCATTAATCAGATTCCAGTCAGCTTGTTTATCCTTGCCTGTACCCTTAATGTTTTCAGCTGAAGCACTGCCTCTGATGGAGTTTTTTGTTGGAACCCAGATCTGCTTCGGTTTTGGATGCTAAAAACCTTTTAGGACAGCTTTATCTCCATGATCAAAAGTAATGACACACTTTACGGGAATTTGGTTTCATGCATATTCAACCTTCTGCACAATAGTTTTCCCATTATACTTCATACGAAGCTCTGATGGAAATTCAGCCTCAATCCCTACTTCAATACACACTCGAGCAAAGGCGAAATCTCGTACCAGCAGCAGTTGCATTGGTCCAGTGCAAATGGGTTTGCAATTACACTAGCAATCTTGCTTAAGGCATTAGAAGTTCTGAAACAGAAGTTAAGATTAGGGAAGCGAACCCATACAGGTATTGTTCAAGGTTTGTCTATTCATTTCAATATCCTCGGCCCATCGGCGAAGAGCACCAGTGGTCGTCCATGCACGAACCATGGACCATCATCAAGAACAGCTTGACTAGCTTCAGAATTAGTAAACTTGAATAGTAAAACCCCTCAGACATAGTAATAATTTCCAGATCTTTGACTCGGCCAAGCTTTCTCTAATGAGGATTTGATAGCAAAGAATGGAGGACTATTACCAATGAAATACCCAACCAGCGCATTACCCCAGAAGTAGTTTTGCAGCCGATGTATCCACATCATCAAACTCCACATGGACGGTTGGATCAAGTAAGAAGGTTGCTGGCAGTGCTCAAGTTCTCGAGAGCTTGAGACAGATGTTTTAAACAGTGATGACCAACGAGTGGATTTACCAGACGCAGTGATCAGTGGACCACCGTTTTGATGTGGCAGACATTGCCCTCCCAGATCTAACACATGGCTGCCCATCGTCTGAATCTCATCAGCAGAAAGAGGTTTCCCATCGTTTTTTCCAATCTTAAGGGGTTAGATCGTAGTCCAGTGACTGATCAGCATGAGAAAGGTCGCCTACTACAGCAGGTCCAGAACGAGCCTCAGACAGAACTCGGACTGGATCGGCAGGTGCAGATCGCACATCAGGACCATGAAGACGATCACCCTCTGCAGGATCGCCCACGACGACAGATTCAGATCTAGCCTCAGACAGAACCCTGACTGGGATCGGCATGATATGTTGCAGATCGCACACAGGGGAGAGACTTACCATGAAGACGATCACCCACTGAAAGAGACTTATTCATGAAGACGATCACCCACTGAAGTCATCGCAGATCGCCCCACGATGACAGGTTCAGAACTAGCCTCAGACAGAACCCTGACTGGATCGGCAGGATATGTTGCAGATCGCACATCAGGAAGAGACTTACCATGAAGACGATCACCCACTGAAGTCATCGCAGGAGCCTGGACTGGAACAGCAGGTCGCACAGCAGGTGGGAGCGGCAGAGTGGGGTTTTTTCCTAACAGCCCGGACCTTAGCCTCTAGGAGCAGATCTTTCGGAAGATCATGTGGTAGAGCATGCTCCTGGTTCTTCTTCAAGATCGACTGAATGAGAGAAACTCTTGCAGATCAATCGTCAACATAGGTAAACATGGAACGGATTGAAGCCTTCAACTGTACATCATGATCGGATGAAGGAGGAAGAAGAGGAAGAGAGGGGCCTCCCCCGACATGGCCGGGAGAGCCAATCAGACGGATGTAATCGTGAATGGAAAAACGTGAGAAGATAATCGCCAGAAGGAAGAAAACACAAAAAATAAAGACTGAACCAAAAAAATAAGACTAACCCAAAAAATAAAGACTTAACCAAAAAATAAGACTACCCAAAAAAATAAAGACAACAAAAAAAAAAAAAAAAAAAGACTACCCCAAAATAAAGACTAACCAAAAAATAAGACTAACCAAAAAATAAAGACTAACCAAAAAATAAAGACTAACTCAAAAATAAAGACTAACCTCAAAAAAATAAAAGACTAACTCAAAAAATAGACTAACTCAAAAATAAAGACTAACCTCAAAGATAAAAGACTAACTCAGAAAAAACAAAATAAAGACTAACTCAAAAAATAAAGACTAACTCAAAAAATTAAAGACTCACTCAAAAAAAAAACTAAAGACTAACTCAAAATAAGACTAACTCAAAAAAAAAGATAATAAAAAAAGACTAACTCAAAAAATAAAGGACTAACTCAAAAATTAAGGACTAACTCAAAAATAAAAGACTAACTCAAAAAATAAAGAACTAACTCAAAAAAATAAAGACTAACTCAAAAAAATAAAGACTAACTCAAAAAATAAAGACTAACTCAAAAATAAAGACTAACTCAAAAAATAAAGACTAACTCAAAAAAAATAAAGACTAACCCAAAAAATAAAGACTAACCCAAAAAATAAAGACTAACCCAAAAAATAAAGACTAACCCAAAAAATAAAGACTAACTCAAAAAATAAAGACTAACTCAAAAAAATAAAGACTAACTCAAAAAATAAAGACTAACAAAAAAAAAAATAAAGACTAACCCAAAAAAAATAAAGACTAACCCAAAAATAAAGACTAACCAAAAAATAAAGACTAACCAAAAATAAAGACTAACCCAAAAATAAAGACTAACCAAAAAATAAAGACTAACCAAAAAATAAAGACTAACCAAAAAATAAAGACTAACCCAAAAAATAAAGACTAACCCAAAAAAATAAAGACTAACCCAAAAAATAAAGACTAACCAAAAAATAAAGACTAACCCAAAAAAAATAAAGACTAACCAAAAAATAAAGACTAACCAAAAAATAAAGACTAACCAAAAAAATAAAGACTAACCAAAAATAAGACTAACCAAAAATAAAGACTAACCCAAAAATAAAGACTAACCCAAAAAATAAAGACTAACCCAAAAAAATAAAGACTAACCAAAAAAAATAAAGACTAACAAAAAATAAAGACTAACCAAAAAATAAAGACTAACTAAAAAAAAAAATCCTACTGCACACAGTATGGATAATGTTCTGCACTACTGCTCCAGTAGTTTTTTCTATGCTCCTGAAGATGCGCCCATTTCTTTCAGCCCAAATGTGCCAAATAAACGCATTAAATAGCATTTTTCCCAAGAATTTGAATGCCCTTTTCTTGATTTGCTAAAGGAAGAATAATGGAATCCAGCAATTCAAAAGGATTTGTACAGTTTATTGGAGCCAAATTTACCTTAGCTAAGAGAGATGTCCACACCGCAAGAGAATAGGAGCAATGGATCATTAAGTGAGTAGAAGTTTCCCATGTGCAATTGCAAAGCACGCAGCAAGAATCACAATCAACATTGCGCTGAAGGAGAAAGTCTTTTGTTTTGAGTCTTCCTCGGAGAAACATCCAAGCACAGATAGAATGCTTTTTAATACATCCAGCAAACCAGATCATAGAAGGCCAGTGGAGTGCTTGATCCCAATTCCTGCACACTAGTTTGTAAGCAGATTTTAATGTGAAACGGCCATGATCTTCTGGGGTCCAAACAACTTCATCATTGAAATTCGGCCAAGGCTCAATCTCATTTGGAATAGATTGAAAAATATCCATCAATGCATTTGAAGTGGGAGTGGGAAACTGCCAACTATTATGCTGAATAAATTGATTGACGTGAATATCATACCCCATGCCTAAATCATAAACTGCACGATCTCCATAGCAATCTTTCAGCCGCCCCCCATTAAGCCAAGGATCAGTCCAGAACTTTACTCGATGCCCATTACCAATAAGGAATTTGATATGAGGCAAAGCAAGAGATCTAAGGGAGAGAATGCCCTTCCATCCCCAAGAGGCAGTTTTTGGAGTTTGCACATCCCAAAAAGACACTCCACGCAAGTATCTAACCTGAATCCAGAGATTCCAGCAAGTCTCTTTGTTAGCAACAATATTCCAAACTTGCCTTAAAAGGGCCGCCTTTGCTGTCCCATAGATTGATTTAATACCCAAACCACCCATAGCTATTGGCTGGCATATGGAGTCCCAAGCAATAGGATGGATGTAATTGGAAGTCCAACAATTCCAAAAGAAATCTCTGATTTGACGATCAATAGCATGCAAAGTTGCTTGAGGAAGCAAAAACACAGTGGCCCAGAATAGATGAAAGGAAGAAAGAGTAGAATTAATCAACTCCACTCTACCCGCATAAGATAAGCTTTTTGCTTTCCACCCAGACAATTTCTGCTGAATTTTTCCTAGAAGAGCTTGACAATCATTGAAATTCAGCCTTTTTGAAGCTAAGGGAATACCAAGATATCTGATTGGAAGATTTGCCTTTTGAATTTGAAGAAGTGAAGTAATAGCAAGCTGATCATCATCCCCACAATTGGCAAAGAAGATAGCACTCTTTGTCCAGTTCACCCCCAGACCTGTGAAAGCCTTGAAATAATCAAGAAATTGCTTAAGATTTGCTGCTGCTACTGTTGAAGCCTTGCTAAAAACAATCAAGTCATCAGCAAACATAAGATGTGATATGGTGGTATCTCTTTTCCCAAAAGGAGAGGGGATCAGGCCAGAAGAAGCATACCGAGACATCAGAAGTGAAAAGAATTCCATAACTATAACAAAAAGAAACGGGGATAGAGGGCAGCCCTGCCTCAGACCTCTGGTGCTCTTGAAGAATCCCTCAGCACTCCCATTTACCAAAATTGAAAATTGAGCCCCTGTAACACATTCCATGATCAACCTGATAAAATGAGCTGGAAATTTTAAGCAGAGTAGAGCGGCCTCAATAAACTCCCATCTGACACTATCATAGGCCTTTGCAATGTCAAGCTTTATACACATTTTTGGACCACCCTGATTTAAATGAAAGTTATGGAGGAGGTCTTGAGCCAAAAGGATATTATCTGAGATGCTTCTCCCTGGCACAAAAGCAGATTGCATTGGCCCCACTATTTTAGCAATAATGGGTTTCAGTTTATGAACCAATATTCGACTGATAATTTTATACAATTCATTTGTTAGAGCAATAGGCCTAAATTTGTCTGTGGAGCAAGCATTCTCACTTTTAGGCACCAACACAATAAAAGTGCTTTTCAGCTGTTTGATCATAGACCCAGACTGAAAAAAAGACATAATACCATCACACACATCTTGCCCTATAATTGGCCAGCAAATCTTGAAGAAATGTGCATTAAACCCATCAGGACCAGGAGCTTTGTTTGGATTTGCATTCTTAACAGCTTTTGCAATTTCAGAAACAGTGACTGGTTTAAGCAACATGTTTTCATCTTCCTCAGTAACATAACCATGTAGACCAACCTGGCTTAGATCAGGGAATTGCCTATCCAGCTGTGGAGCCAAAATGTTTTGGAAATGGGAAACAAAAGCTGCTGCAATACCTGTGGGTTCAGTATATATGTTACCTTCCAAATCAGAAATCTGAGATATATAAGACTGACTCTGTCTTTGGCGCATAAGGCGATAAAAGTACTTGGTATTACTATCCCCCAAGTTAACAGCCAAATCACGAGAACGCTGCTTGTACATACTTTCTTCAGCTTTTAGAAGATGATCCAAATGATATCTAGCTGCCCGCTCTTGTTCCTGAAGATGCCCATTATCTGGGTGTTCCCTCACCCTCTTCCTGAAGAAGATCCAAAGTAGCATGTGCTTCTGTCAGCTGGGATGGGATTGATGAATGAGTTCTGTTCCACTCAATAAGATGTTGTTTAACAAACCCAAGTTTCTTTATCACTCTGTAAAGTGGTGTCCCATAAATGTCAGTATCCCAAGCATCATTCACAGTTTGAAAGAACCCAGGCATTCTCGCCCAATAATTAAAATATCTGAAAGGGGCTTTCACATGGTGCTTCTCAGTTAAAGTGAGAAAGAGAGGAGCATGATCTGAAATGCTCGGAAGAAGAACATCCCCTTTGAGAGGGCTACTCTGAAGGAATTCTGAATTAATCAAAACTCTATCAAGTTTACTTTCAATTCTAGAGGTACCAGTGCTAGAATTTGACCAAGTAAAGGGATAGCCTGTTAAATGTAAGTCCATCAACCCTGCTTCTTGAATACAGTCATTGAAATCAATAAGTCCATTAGCTCTGGGAATGGCTTCCCCTGATTTTTCATGATGCCACCGAATAGTGTTAAAATCGCCTGCCACAAGCCATGGACTAGAAATATTCTTGGACTGCTGAATAAGAGTATGCCACAGTTCCTTTCTTTGAATGTAACTGTTAAATCCGTAGCAAGCAGAGAGAAAGAACCCCACACCTCCATATTTAACTTCACAATACACACATTGGGCAGTCCTAGATAAGATAGTAATGTGAAGCATCCTAGGATTCCAAATCACCCAAATCCGGGCAGAAAGACCTTCATTCATATTTGAACATTCCAGCCAGCCATTTGGCACAATGGAATTTGCAACATAATGGTAGGAAGTTTGTTTGACTCTGGTCTCCAGTAAAATAATGAGATCAAGTTTCAGCTTCTTGATTTTGCTCCTTATTTCTGAGTGCATTGAAGGCCTATTGAGCCCTCTCACATTCCATATAAGAATTGTCATGAGGAACTATTTTTATTGGTGGGCCTTTCTTTAATGAGAATCCCAGAAGACCCTATCCGTTGCTTTGCACTTGTATTAGGTCTGGCAACTGCACTTTTATCTACTTGTGGAATAGAAGAGGATGGTTTGTGGGAGGGTACTGTTAAACCTGTACTTGATTGATTCAAGTTTTTGGTAGATTCCCTCAGAACCAAATTTGTAGTAGAAAGGATGTCATCTGCAGAGGCATTTGAGTCACCATCCAAATTGGATAGACTCATAAATTTATTTGAAGTTGGCGAGCTTGAGTCTACTTTAGGACGAGCTGAAGCATCTTTTGTAGGGGAGCTGGCCGAGTTTTTCTTCCCTTTGACTGTAGTCCATTCCTCCGCTATCCCTTCTGTATGGTGTTCCTCTCCATTAGGGGTGTCCTGATGAGAAGTGGTCTCTTTGTCCAAATCAGAATGCACATCAGTAGCCATTTCTGCTACTTTACTCTTCTTAGGCACCCAAACTTTCTTAGGTTTGCTAGTATCACTCTTCAAAGGACAATGGTTATCTCCATGGTTGAAGGTTCTGCATGATTTGCAAGGATTTGGTTTCCAAGCATACTCCACTTTCTGAATAATTGTTTTTTCCTTGTATTTCATGCGTAATTCAGATGGAAATTCAGCTTCAACATCAACTTCAACACATATTCTTGCAAACGCATATCTAGTACCCGCTGCTGTAGCATGATCCATGCAGATGGGATTGCCAATGACACTAGCAATTTTACTAAGAGCAGAGTTTGATCTAAAGCAAAAGTTCAAATTGGGCAGCCGAACCCACACTGGAATGGTATCCAAATTCTGTCTATACATAGAGATATCTGCAGTCCATCTTCTCAAAATCAACGGATGCCCATACACAAACCAGGGTCCCTCATCAAGAATTCTTTGCCCAATATCATATGTTGCAAATTTGAATAAGAAAAAACCCTCTGCCATAGGAATAACCTCCAAATCCCTGATGCGCCAAGCTTTCTCTAGACACAATTTAATATCATGCGTGGAGGGAGTGTTTCCAATAAAATAGCCAACAAGTGCATTACCCCAATTCAATATAGCCGCTGAAGAGTCTTCGTCATCAAATTCAATGTGATGATCAGGGTCCTTTGATGGCTGATGGTAGCGTGTTAGATCCCTGGGCCGCCCTGCTTTGCCTGAGAATAGTGAAGACCACTTTTCCCCCCTTTTGGATTGCCCTGCAGCTGTATGTTTTTCATTACAAGTTGCTGAATCCGAAATGGGTCCTCCACCACCATTGAGAACGATCGCAGCATGATCTGCAACTGAATCGGTTCGGCCTCCATCATTGAGGATGAGAGCAGCCTGCGCCTCAGCCAAGAGGGTACTGTGAGAAGAGGGAAATGCATCTCCTTGATCAAGATCGCCAAACCCATGTGGAGTTGCGGAATCTGAGGTGGGTCCGCCTGTATTTTGCCCGATAGCAGCAAGCTCTGCATCGGATAGGATTTTGCTCAAATCTTTCTCGACATGCAGAACCAGAGTTTGACGAGAGCCATGGTCGATTGGATCAACAAATGGGTTGGGAACACCTTTGATGGGCGGTTTCTTCTCCTTTCCCAGTCTTACCTTTGCTTCAAGAATCAGATCACGCGGAAGAGTCAACGGGATCGCATGTTCTTGATTTTTCCGCAAGATCGACTTGATGATGGAGATCTTGGAATTCCGATCATCCGCATAAGAAAGAGCAGTTTGAATCTGTGTCGTTAATGAGTCAAGATCAGGATGAATGGAGGCTGCCCCTCCATCCATGTTGATAGGGCGTGCAGGACGAGAACGTGGTAACGAAGAAGAAGGGCGGAGACGAAGAAGAAGATCGCCAGAGCCAGAGCGAGAGAGAAAATAAAAGGATAGAGAAAATAAAAGGATAGAGAACACTAAACCTTTCAAGTGGATGATGTCCTGCTGAGACGAAATGCCATCAAACCCTTCTGTTCAATCCGTCTTCCCCACTCTATTTATCTGGGAGAAGGGGCGGTCTAATCTTAATTATTAGCCTTCGCATTCGCTTCTGAACTCAACTATAAGTAATCAGTACGGTTAGGCTTTCCTACCGCCGGATCCTACCACCGCTTCTTCTAAGATTTCGTCTTGCCTATAACAACCAGGGTGTACTTGATTGGCTCTTTCTCGGCTTGACTAAACCAATCTATCAAACTTAATGCCCTGCCTTTCCGTAGTCCACTTCACAAATCAATGGAAGAGTCAGCAAGGCAAGCATAAACTTCTTGCTTCCGCCTAAGCCGTGCTTGCTACTCTGTGGTTTATACCCCCACTAGAAGAGGAAGCAAACTTTGATCCTAAGAAATAGCACAGTTCAAGCAAGCGTTGATAATGAGAAATAGACCAGTGCTCGCTTTGATTTGATAGGAATTTCTCTGCACCTCGCCCTGCCTGGATTCTGCCCTAACTTCACTCCGCCTTTTTCTTCGGTGCGGTCTTCTTCCTTTACTTCTTCTTCATCTGCCTGGTTTGGAACCCTACTCATAGAAGATGTTCTCTTTATTCCTACTGCCTGAAGTGAGCTACAAGACGGATACGGATACTTGTTTTTGCTATCATCCTTACTCAACTAGAAGCTATTCGGATTGACTCAACTAGGAAGGCTTCGGCGCTTGACTAAACCTATCTTCCTCTTTGCCCACGGCACAGATTGCTCTTCTAGCCTGGGTAATATAAACTTTGGGGAAGATTACTTTCTCCTTTCAATTGCTTGTGAAATGGAATCTTTTCTTTCTTATGCTTATCCATCGAAGGTATCTCCTTCGGTTTTCACAGAACACTAAACCTTTCAAGCGGATGATGCCCTGCTGAGACGAAATGCCATCAAACCCTTCTGTTCAATCCGTCTTCCCCACTGTATTTATCTGGGTGAAGAGGCGGTCTAATCTCAATTATTAGCCTTCGCATTCGCTTTTTTTTTTTTTTTTTTTTTTTTGAAGAGTAAGTTAGTTCTTCAATTGCTCAAAAAAGAAAATACAAAATGGAAGTCTATTATCAAATAGAAACTTCCCAAGGGGCATACCCCTTTATTACATAACAACTCTGAAAAAGAAAATAGAAAAGTAACAAAGAAATTACAACCGCCCACTAATAGAATGATACAAAATATCTAGGTTATCCACAATTAGTACCGGAGGTCCAGACATCCTACTAATGATTTTACTAAAACGAACAGTCTGAGGTTGAAAATGTACAAATTTAACAGGCCCAAAACTATGAAGGACAGCATGGAGACGGCGTGCCTGAAATCTCAAAGTCCAATCCGAATGAGCAGGATTTAGCAAAACAGTACGCAAAGACGAATCAGTCTCAATAGTAAATGAAGAAAGATCTGGAGGAACAAGCTGCAGCAGGTGATAGATACCATCATATAAATGCAAGGACTGTACACGACATCCTTTCCAAGGATGATGAATATCCCTCCACAAAATACCAACAATAGCAAAAGGCAAGGTAGCAATTGAAAGCCGCCATCCAAGCACGCATTCAGTAACCTGCTTGACAGTCAGAACTGGAGTATGCACAGGAACATTCCAATGACATTGAATATCATTGGGTAAGATAAGATCAAGGTACAACATCTTGGTTGTCACCACCTGAACAATGCGTCTCACCACAGAACCATATGGAAGAGTAACATTCCTGAAAATCCTTGCGTTGCGTTCAGCCCACACATGCCACACATAAGCATTAAACATGAGCTTAGCAAGAGTAATAATATCAGCCCTATTGGAATCAACTCTAGACACCAGAGAGTCTAAAAGCTCCTGAGCAGTAGAACAACCAATTGGAGCCAAATTTAATTTAGAAAGAAGAACACCCCAAATTGCTTGGGCATAAGGACAATGTAGCATGAGATGCAGAGATGTCTCCCAAGTACAATCACAGAGAACACAGCATGTATCACAATCAACATGTCTTTGCAATAGAAAATCCTTAGTCTTGAGCCTTCCTTTAAAAAACATCCAAGCACAGACAGAATGCTTTTTAATACCCCCTTTAAACCAAATAGCCGAAGTCCAATGTAACTGCTGATTAGGAATGTTGCAAATAAGATTGTAAGCAGATTTCAAAGAGAACAACCCGTTCTCTTCAAGAGTCCATACAATTTCATCAGTAAAAGCTGGCCATATCTGACATTCATTAGGAATGATTTGAAAAATATCCATCAGTGCATTCGAAGTAGGTGGTGGCAACTTCCAGTCACCATGTACTATAAAAGTACTAACACGAAAATCCACCCCCAATCCTAGATCATACATAGCTCGAGATCCAAAACAATCTTTCAGCCGTCCTCCTGGCAGCCATGGATCAGTCCAAAAGTGTGTTTTTTGGCCATTTCCAATTAAGAATTTGATGTGGGGTAAAGCCAACGGCCGAAGGGCCAAAATACATTTCCAACCCCAAGAAGCAGATGTTGGACAGGCAACATCCCAGAAAGAAGTCCCCTTCAAATATCTAGCATTGACCCAAATGTTCCAACAGGTTTCCCTGTTAAGAATAACATTCCATACCTGCCTAAGAAGTGCAGCCTTTGCAACCCCAGCAAGAGATCGAACACCTAACCCTCCCATAGTAATCGGCTGACAAATAGTGCTCCAGGCTATAGGATGCAGATAAGAAGAAGACCAGCAATTCCAGAAAAAATCTCTGATTTGTCGGTCCATAGCATTTAAAACTGACTGAGGAAGAAGATAAACAGTTGCCCAGAATAAATGAAATGAAGATAGAGTAGACTTAATCAACTCCAATCTACCAGCATAAGAGATAACCTTAGCCTTCCACCCTGCTAACCGCTGCTGCACTTTGGCTAAAAGAGACTGACAGTCAGTAAAATTGAGTCGCTTTGACGAAAGAGGAACCCCCAGATATCTGATAGGCAGATTGCCCCGTTGAACATTCAAAATGGAAAGAAATAGCCATTTGATCTTCATCAGAACAATTTGCATAAAAAATAGCACTTTTCATCCAGTTGACCCCCAGCCCTGTAAACTCTCTAAAGTGGTGAAGAAAGTGCTTAAGGGTAGCTGCCGCTCCTCTTGTGGCTTGACTAAAGACAATCAAATCATCAGCAAAAATCAAATGAGAAACGGTAACATTCTGTTTCACAAAAGGAGAAGGAATCAAATGAGCAACAGCATAACGATCCATCATAATAGAGAAGAACTCCATAACAATAGCAAATAAGTAGGGAGATAAAGGGCATCCCTGTCGAAGGCCACGAGTACCCTTGAAAAAACCTTCCGCAGTACCATTTACCAACACAGAGAATCTGGCTCCTGTAACACATTCCATAAGCAACTTAATAAGTATCTCAGGAAATTTGAGACACCTAAGAGCAGACTCCAAAAAATCCCAGCGAACACTATCATAAGCTTTGGCAAGATCAAGCTTAATGCACATCCTTGGCCGTCCTCTTTTCAGATGAAAATTATGGATCAAATCCTGAGCAAGAAGAATATTATCTGCAATGTTTCTCCCAGGGACAAAACCTGATTGCATTGGACCCACAAGCTTAGCAATGAATGGCTTAAGTCGATTTACCAGAATCCGACTTATTATTTTATACAACTCATTTGTTAAAGCAATAGGCCGAAACTTGTCTGGAGAGTTTGCATTTTCAGTTTTAGGCACCAACACTATAAACGTATGTTTTAGTTGCTTTAACATAGATCCATGAGTGAAAAAGTCCATAATACTAGCACACACATCCTTTCCAATGATTGGCCAGCATACTTTGAAAAAATGAGCATTAAAGCCATCAGGTCCAGGGGCTTTATTGGGACTAGCTGATTTAACCACATCCTCAATTTCATTAAAAGTAACCGGACGCATAAGATCGAATGCATCCCCATCAGAGAGAACCCCATGAGGAGTAATATATGATAAATCAGAAACCTGAGCTTGAATGTCTGGACCGAGAATGTTCTGAAAATGAGAAACAAACACTGCCGCAATACCTGAAGAATCAGTGTAAACCGTATCATCTGCAGCAGTAATCTGAGAAATATGAGACTGAGCTTGCCTTTTCTTCATCAGACGATAGAAATACTTGGTATTACTATCCCCCAAGTTTACAGCCAGATCACGAGCTCGCTGCTTATACATACTCTCCTCAGCTCGTAACAACTGATCTAACTCAAATCTCGCCATGCGTTCCTGCTCATGAATATGCAGAAGTCTTGTATCACTTGCTAAGAGAGTTTGTAAATTTTCTAACTTTATAGAAGTTTCTGAGATTTTCTGAGGTAGATCCCCCTGAAATTTCTTCCATTCAATAAGTTTCTTTTTAAGAATCGAAAGCTTACGAACCACAATGAAGAGTGGAGTGCCAGAGACATCAGTATCCCATGCATCCTTGACTAATTGGAAAAAACCCGGCATTTTAGCCCAGAAGTTATAATATCTGAATGGAGCTTTGATGTGTGCAGTATCATGCAAAGAAAGCAGAATAGGGGAATGATCAGAGAGTCCAGGCATCATAATCTCACCCTTAAAAGGATTAGATTGAAGGAAATCAGCATTTACCAGCACTCTATCCAATTTACAGGCAATCCTAGAATTGCCAACACTAGAGTTAGACCAGGTGAAAAGTGGGCCTGTTAATTTCAAATCAAGTAAACCTGCATCATGAATACAGTCATTAAATTCAATGAGTCCCCTAGCCCGTGGGGCTGCACCTCCAGATTTCTCATGATTCCATCGAACAGTATTAAAATCTCCCATAACAACCCATGGCACTCCCCCAGAAGTAGGCAGATCACGGATAGTTTCCCATAAATCACGCCTCTGCATGTAATCATTAAACCCATAACACGCTGTTAAAAGGAAGTGTTCAGTCCCATAAATGACATCACAATGCATACATTGTGCAGTGGTAACACTAACATTCACATGAACCAGGCGTGGGTCCCACATAAACCATATTCGAGCAGATGATCCATTAACAATATTAGAGCTCTCTCTCCATCCAGTAGGTACCACTGAGGTAACAAGAGAATTATAGGAATGATGTTTTACCTTAGTTTCCAGCAAGATAACCAGGGCAAGTTTTAAATGTCGGATTTGATACCGTACAGCAGCTTGCATCGAAGGTCTGTTAAGACCTCGCACATTCCAAATAATTATAGTCATTTAGAACCAGGTTTAAGGAGTGCTCTCTCCTTAATACTGACTCCAGGCAAGGCTTGTTTGTGTTTCTGAACATTACCCTGCTTATGCATTGATTTAGCACCTGATTGACGAGAAGAAGGGACATTAGTTTTATTAGGAATACCTTGACCAGAAGCTTCACTTGTACCACTCA
This sequence comes from Litsea cubeba, assembly GCA_012931725.1. Lineage (NCBI taxonomy): Eukaryota > Viridiplantae > Streptophyta > Magnoliopsida > Laurales > Lauraceae > Litsea > Litsea cubeba. Next base: position 17,813 of record WHSA01000698.1, read on the forward strand.
AACCAGAACCTGAACTAGACTGATGAATAACTAAAGCAGTAGTGGTAGATAATTCAGCATCCCCAACAGAAGAATCCCCATCAAGATTGGATAGGCTGAGAAATCGATTTGAAGCCACAGTAATCGGAGGACTGGGAGATATGAGAGGTCTCTGAGATTTACCAGCAGAAGTAGATCTAGGAGAAACATGCTTCCCAGTGACAACATTCCATTCAACGATGGCGGGGTCACGCTGCCCCTCTCGCTGAATATCACAATGCTCATCCGCATGCTGAAGGTGGGTAGCTTCCTGTGCTACACCCACTCCTGCAACAACACCAGCGTCAGGTCTGTCAACTGAAGAGGTTTTCTTTGGAACCCAAACTTGCTTTGGTTTTGGAAGAGTTAAAGGGCATGAGTTATCACCATGATTGAAAGTTCTGCAGGTTTTACAAGGATGAGGTCTCCAAGCATATTCAACCTTCTGAATTATCGTTTTCTCCCTATACTTCATGCGCAACTCTGTAGGAAACTGAGCATCAACACCAACCTCCACACATATTCTAGCAAAAGCATAACGAGTACCAGTTGCAGTTGCATGATCCATGCAAATAGGATTCCCAATAACAGTTGCTATTTTACTAAGGGCAGAAGCAGACCTGAAACAGAAATTCAAGTTTGGCAAACGAACCCAGACAGGGATAGAATCAAGGTTATCACGACTCATGGAGATATCTGCAGCCCACCGTCTCAAGATTAATGGCCTCCCATAGACGAACCAGGGTCCATCATCAAGTAGTTGTTGTCCTGCATCATAAGAATGAAACTTGAATAACATAAATCCATCTGCCATTGGAATAATCTCAAGATCTGTCACTCTCCACGCCTTTGAAAGGCAAGATTTTATTTCAGGAAGAGGAGGAGCTTTGCCAATAAAATATCCTACAAGGCAGTTACCCCAGTTTTGCACTGCAGCAGATGCATCATCATCATCAAAAACTATGTGGTGATCTGGATCCGTGGAAGGATTTGAATGACGTTGCAGATCTCGTGACCTATCTGTATGTTTGTGGAATAGGGACGACCAAGATCCAGTATTTTGATCAGCTTGTTCTTTATTCAAACCAGGTAGTGAAGAAAACGCTGCACCATTGTGTAGATCAGAAACTGGGCCTGCATGGGCAGATTGCAAGACGTTCATGGAAGACAGATTTGACGAGGAAGAAGGACCTGATGTATCTGCAACCACATGAAGACCAGAACTAAAGAACTTCGCAGGAGCAGCCAGATTGGAACGAGAAGATGGGTCTGTATCAGCAATTGCACGAGACTGTAAAGGTTGCAGAAGAGGCACTGTAGACAGATCCACCGAAGAAGATGAAGATAGAACAACACCAGAAATAGATAAATTCGCAGGAACAGCCAGATCTGGATGAGACGATGAGTCTGTAGCAGCAGTTGCACGAGACTGCAAAGGTTGCAGAGAAGGCGCTGTAGATAGAGTCACCGAGGAAGATGAAGAAGATGAAGATGGAACAACACCAGAAATAGAGAAAATCGCAGGAACAGCCAGATCTGGGTGAGACGATGAGTCTGTAGCAGCAGTTGCACGAGACTGCAAAGATTGCAGAGGCGACACTGTAGACAGAGCCACCGAGGAAGATGAAGTTGGAACACCCAGATCTGAGACACGAGTCTGCAAAGGTTGCAGAAGAGGCACTGTAGACAGAGCCACCGAGGAAGATGAAGATGGATCTACACCCAGATCGGAGACGTTTCCATCAGCACCTCTGGATGTGGGCGCAACCAAAATATCAGCCAACTCACGATCAGTTATCAACCTGCCAATGTTGCTCTCGACATGCAATATCTGCTGTCGTCGTTCTTCATCAGAAGGGGAACAATCAAGGGCCATAATGGATGCAGCACGATGAACAGAAGCCTTTTTATCATCACCAATACGAATCTTCGCCTCAAGAATCAGATCACGAGGAATTTCAGGCGGAATAAAGCTTTCCTGATGTTTCCGTAAGATCGATTTCAAGATGGAAATCTTGGCACTTCGATCGTCAGCATATGCAAACAGAAGCCGAATCTGTTCCATTAGAGAAAGTGAAACAGGAGAGGAAGGAGGAGTGGGGGTGTGATCCGAAAGAATGGAGGAAGAGCCTCCATCCATGGAATCGTCAATCAGAATGAAGAAGAAGGAGAAAAATCGCCAAAGAGAAAAAGAACTCCTGAACTCAACTATAAGTAATCAGTACGGTTAGGCTTTCCTACCGCCGGATCCTACCACCGCTTTCTTCTAAGATCTCGTCTTGCCTATAACAACCAGGGTGTACTTGATTGGCTCTTTCTCGGCTTGACTAAACCAATCTATCAACCTTAATGCCCTGCCTTTCCTTAGTCCACTTCACTAATCAATGGAAGAGTCAGCAAGGCAAGCATAAACTTCTGCTTCCGCCTAAGCCGTGCTTGCTACTCTATGGTTTATACCCCCACTAGAAGAGGAAGCAACCTTTGATCCTAAGAAATAGCACAGTTCAAGCAAGCGTTGATAATGAGAAATAGACTAGTGCTCGCTTTGATTTGATAGGAATTTCTCTGCACCTCGCCCTGCCTGGATTCTGCCCTAACTTCACTCCGCCTTTTTCTTCGGTGCGGTCTTCTTCCTTTACTTCTTCTTCATCTGCCTGGTTTGGAACCCTATTCATTGAAGATGTTCTCTTTATTCCTACTGCCTGAAGTGAGCTACAAGACGGATACGGATACTTGTTTTTGCTTGCAACAGCTTCTTCTCTGACTCCCTCCTAGGATTGAGATAGATACGAGACTGGCCTTGAACTCCATCCTAACATAACAAGGGATTCAATCCCCTTAGAACGTCGCCTTCTCATCGATCTTTTTCATTCCGCTTTCAACATTCGAACACTGCTAGGTCACCTGAAACTAAGAAAGAGTCATTCTAATCGGCTGAGATCGAGCCCATCTCCTTGAATCGATTTCCAATCTCTCTTTCTTCTGAACCCTCTTCGCTTAGCTGCTTATTGAGGGCATTCCCACAACAGCAACAGCGGTTGCCGCTCTATCTATTAGAAGTTCATTCAAGGGCGAAAGCTAAGGCTAAGTCAGGCTGTTGGGTGGCAGGCAGTCTAAAAGGCGACTTCCTTTCTATCTATAATATGTAATTGTTCAGAGGCGCGCTGACCAGCGTAGGATGAAAAGGAATTGATGGATCTGACCTTCGCTTTCCCACTTCAGCTTTCAAGCGGTCAGATTGAATGATGAATCCGACGGGGCAGTTTCAGATTGAATCGAGAATGGTTGACGCACTTCGGCTATCATCCTTACTCAACTAGAAGCTATTCGGATTGACTCAACTAGGAAGGCTTCGGCGCTTGACTAAACCTATCTTCCTCTTTGCCCACGGCACAGATTGCTCTTCTAGCCTGGGTAATATAAACTTTGGGGAAGATTACTTTCTCCTTTCAATTGCTTGTGAAATGGAATCTTTTCTTTCTTATGCTTATCCATCGAAGGTATCTCCTTCGGTTTTCAAAGAACACTAAACCTTTCAAGCGGATGATGCCCTGCTGAGACGAAATGCCATCAAACCCTTCTGTTCAATCCGTCTTCCCCACTGTATTTATCTGGGTGAAGTGGCGGTCTAATCTCAATTATTAGCCTTCGCATTCGCTTCTGAACTCAACTATAAGTAATCATTACGGTTAGGCTTTCCTACCGCCGGATCCTACCACCGCTTTCTTCTAAGATCTCGTCTTGCCTATAACAACCAGGGTGTACTTGATTGGCTCTTTCTCGGCTTGACTAAACCAATCTATCAACCTTAATGCCCTGCCTTTCCTTAGTCCACTTCACTAATCAATGGAAGAGTCAGCAAGGCAAGCATAAACTTCTGCTTCCGCCTAAGCCGTGCTTGCTACTCTATGGTTTATACCCCCACTAGAAGAGGAAGCAACCTTTGATCCTAAGAAATAGCACAGTTCAAGCAAGCGTTGATAATGAGAAATAGACTAGTGCTCGCTTTGATTTGATAGGAATTTCTCTGCACCTCGCCCTGCCTGGATTCTGCCCTAACTTCACTCCGCCTTTTTCTTCGGCGCGGTCTTCTTCCTTTACTTCTTCTTCATCTGCCTGGTTTGGAACCCTATTCATAGAAGATGTTCTCTTTTTTCCTACTGCCTGAAGTGAGCTACAAGACGGATATGGATACTTGTTTTTGCTTGCAACAGCTTCTTCTCTGACTCCCTCCTAGGATTGAGATAGATACGAGACTGGCCTTGAACTCCATCCTAACATAACAAGGGATTCAATCCCCTTAGAACGTCGCCTTCTCATCGATCTTTTTCATTCCGCTTTCAACACTCGAACACTGCTAGCTCACCTGAAACTAAGAAAGAGTCGTTCTAATCAGCTGAGATCGAGCCCATCTCCTTGAATCGATTTCCAATCTCTCTTTCTTCTGAACCCTCTTCGCTTAGCTGCTTATTGAGGGTATTCCCACAACAGCAACAGCGGTTGCCGCTCTATCTATTAGAAGTTCATTCAAGGGCGAAAGCTAAGGCTAAGTCAGGCTGTTGGGTGGCAGGCAGTCTAAAAGGCGACTTCCTTTCTATCTATAATATGTAATTGTTCAGAGGCGCGCTGACCAGCGTAGGATGAAAAGGAATTGATGGATCTGACCTTCGCTTTCCCACTTCAGCTTTCAAGCGGTCAGATTGAATGATGAATCCGACGGGGCAGTTTCAGATTGAATCGAGAATGGTTGACGCAGTTCGGCAATCATCCTTACTCAACTAGAAGCTATTCGGATTGACTCAACTAGGAAGGCTTCGGCGCTTGACTAAACCTATCTTCCTCTTTGCCCACGGCACAGATTGCTCTTCTAGCCTGGGTAATATAAACTTTGGGGAAGATTACTTTCTCCTTTCAATTGCTTGTGAAATGGAATCTTTTCTTTCTTATGCTTATCCATCGAAGGTATCTCCTTCGGTTTTCACAGAACACTAAACCTTTCAAGCGGATGATGCCCTGCTGAGACGAAATGCCATCAAACCCTTCTGTTCAATCCGTCTTCCCCACTGTATTTATCTGGGTGAAGAGGCGGTCTAATCTCAATTATTAGCCTTCGCATTCGCTTCTGTACTCAACTATAAGTAATCAGTACGGTTAGGCTTTCCTACCGCCGGATCCTACCACCGCTTTCTTCTAAGATTTCGTCTTGCCTATAACAACCAGGGTGTACTTGATTGGCTCTTTCTCGGCTTGACTAAACCAATCTATCAAACTTAATGCCCTGCCTTTCCGTAGTCCACTTCACTAATCAATGGAAGAGTCAGCAAGGCAAGCATAAACTTCTGCTTCCGCCTAAGCCGTGCTTGCTACTCTATGGTTTATACCCCCACTAGAAGAGGAAGCAACCTTTGATCCTAAGAAATAGCACAGTTCAAGCAAGCGTTGATAATGAGAAATAGACTAGTGCTCGCTTTGATTTGATAGGAATTTCTCTGCACCTCGCCCTACCCGGATTCTGCCCTAACTTCACTCCGCCTTTTTCTTCGGTGCGGTCTTCTTCCTTTACTTCTTCTTCATCGGCCTGGTTTGGAACCCTATTCATTGAAGATGTTCTCTTTATTCCTACTGCCTGAAGTGAGCTACAAGACGGATATGGATACTTGTTTTTGCTTGCAACAGCTTCTTCTCTGACTCCCTCCTAGGATTGAGATAGATACGAGACTGGCCTTGAACTCCATCCTAACATAACAAGGGATTCAATCCCCTTAGAACGTCGCCTTCTCATCGATCTTTTTCATTCCGCTTTCAACACTCGAACACTGCTAGCTCACCTGAAACTAAGAAAGAGTCGTTCTAATCAGCTGAGATCGAGCCCATCTCCTTGAATCGATTTCCAATCTCTCTTTCTTCTGAACCCTCTTCGCTTAGCTGCTTATTGAGGGTATTCCCACAACAGCAACAGCGGTTGCCGCTCTATCTATTAGAAGTTCATTCAAGGGCGAAAGCTAAGGCTAAGTCAGGCTGTTGGGTGGCAGGCAGTCTAAAAGGCGACTTCCTTTCTATCTATAATATGTAATTGTTCAGAGGCGCGCTGACCAGCGTAGGATGAAAAGGAATTGATGGATCGTTATGCTACTGCTCTTAGGTGTCTCCATTTTCCTGAGATGCTTATTAAGTTGCTTATGGAATGTGTTACAGGAGCAAGATTCTCTGTGTTGGTAAATGGTACTGCGGAAGGTTTTTTCAAGGGTACTCGTGGCCTTCGACAGGGATGCCCTTTATCTCCCTACTTTTTTTTTTGAAGAGTAAGTAGTTCTTCATTTTTTTCCGAAAGGATAAAATACAGGGATGCCCATCTGATGCCTGTCTGGGTTCGTTTGCCAAACTTGAACTTTTGCTTCAGATCTACTTCTGCACTTAGTAAAATAGCAACTGTTATTGGTAATCCTATTTGCATGGTTCATGCAACTGCAGCTGGTACTCGTTATGCTTTTGCTAGAATATGTGTGGAGGTTGGTGTTGATGCTCAGTTTCCTACTGAGTTACGCATGAAGTATAGGGAGAAAACTATAATTCAGAAGGTTGAATATGCTTGGCGACCTCATCCTTGTAAAACATGCAGAAACATTCAATCATGGTGATAACTCATGCCCTTTAAAGATTGTTCGACAAAAACCAAAGCAAGTTTGGGTTCCAAAGCAAACATCTTCAGTTGACAAACCTGAAACTGGTGTTGATGCAGGAGTGGGTGTAGCACACGTTGATGAAGGTGCCCACTTTCAGCATGAGGATGTGCACTGTGATATTCAGCAAGAGGGGCAGCGTGACCTAGCTATAGTTGAATGGAATGTTGTCACTGGGAAGCATGGTTCTCCTAGGTCTACTTCTTCTGTTAAATCTCAGAGGCCTTCCATATCTCCTGTTCAACCGATTAATGTGGCTCCAAATCGATTTCTCAGTCTATCCAATCTTGATGGGGATTCTTCTGTTGGGGATGCTGAATTATCTGCCACTACTGCTTTAGTTCTTCACCATTCTAGTACAGGTCCTGGTTTGAGTGGTACAGGTGAAGCTTCTGGTCAAGGTACTGCTAGTAAAAATACTGCATCTTCTTCTCGTCAATCTGGTACTAAATCAGTGCATAAGCAGGGTAATGTTCAGAAGCACAAACAAGCCTTGCCTGGAGTCATTATTAAGGAGAGAGCACTCCTTAAACCTGGTTCTAAATGACTATAATTATTTGGAATGTGCGAGGTCTTAACAGACCTTCGATGCAAGCTGCTGTACGGTATCAAATCCGACATTTAAAACTTGCTCTGGTTATCTTGCTGGAAACTAAATTCATATAATTCTCTTGTTACCTCAGTGGTACCTACTGGATGGAGAGAAAGTTCTAATCTTGCTAATGGATCAACTGCTCGAATATGGCTGATGTGGGATCCACGTCTGGTTCATGTGACTGTTAATGTTACCACTGCCCAATGTATGCATTGTGAAGTCATTTATGGGACTGAACACTTCTTTTTAACAGCCTGTTATGGGTTTAATGATTACATGCAGAGGCGTGATTTATGGCAAACTATCCGTGATCTGCCTTCTTTTGGTGGATTGCCATGGATTGTTATGGGAGATTTTAATACTGTTCGATGGAATGATGAGAAATATGGAGGTGCAGCCCCACAGGCTAGGGGACTCATTGAATTTAATGATTGTATTCATGATGCAGGTTTGCTTGATTTGAAATTAACAGGGCCACTTTTCACCTGGTCTAATTCTAGTGTTGGTAATGCTAGGATTGAATGTAAATTGGATAGAGTGCTGGTTAATGCTGATTTTCTTCAATCTAATCCTTTTAAGGGTGAGATTATGATGCCTGGACTCTCTGATCATTCTCCTATTCTGCTTTCTTTGCATGTTACTCCACATATCAAAACTCCGTTCAGATATTATAACTTTTGGGCTACAATGCCGGGTTTTTTCCAAATAGTTAAAGATGCATGGGATACTGATGTTTCTGGCACTCCGCTCTTTACTGTGGTTCGTAAGCTTTCGATTCTTAAAAAGAGACTTATTGAATGGAAGAAATTACAGGGGGATCTTCCTATGAAAATCTCAGAAACATCTTTAAAGTTAGAAAATTTGCAAAATCTCTTGGCAAGTGATACAAGACTTCTGCATATTCATGAGCAGGAACGTATGGCAAGATTTGAGTTAGATCAGTTGTTACGGGCTGAGGAGAGTATGTATAAGCAGCGAGCTCGTGAACTGGCTGTAAACTTGGGGGCTAGTAATACCAAGTATTTTTATCGTCTGATGAAGAAAAGGCAATCTCAAACTCATATTTCTCAGATTACTGCTGCAGATGATACTGTTTACACTGATTCTTCAGGTATTGCTGCAGTGTTTGTTTCTCATTTTCAGAACATTCTTGGTCCAGACGTTCAAGCTCAGGCTTCTGATTTATCATATATTACTCCTCATGGGGTTCTCTCTGATGGGGATGCGTTAGATCTTATGCGTCCGGTTACTTTTAATGAAATTGAGGATGTGGTTAAATCAGCTAGTCCTAATAAAGCCCCTAGACCTGATGGCTTTAATGCTCATTTTTTCAAAGTATGCTGGCCAATCATTGGAAAGGATGTGTGTGCTAGTATTATGGACTTTTTCACTCATGGATCTATGTTAAAGCAACTAAAACATACTTTTATAGTGTTGGTGCCTAAAACTGACAATGCAAACTCTCCAGACAAGTTTAGGCCTAATGCTTTAACAAATGAGTTGTATAAAATAATAAGTCGGATTCTGGTAAATCGACTTAAACCATTCATTGCTAAGCTTGTGGGTCCAATGCAGTCAGGTTTTGTTCCTGGCAGAAGCATTGCAAATAATATTTTTCTTGCTCAGGATTTGATCCATAATTTTCATCTGGAAAGAGGGCGCCCAAGGATGTGCATTAAGCTTGATCTTGCCAAAGCTTATGATAGTGTTCGCTGGGATTTTTTGGAGTCTCCTGAGATGATTATTAAGCTGCTTATGGAATGTGTTACAGGAGCAAAATTCTCTGTGTTGGTAAATGGTGCTGCGGAAGGTTTTTTCAAGGGTACTCGTGGCCTTCGATAGGGATGCCCTTTATCTCCCTACTTATTTGCTATTGTTATGGAGTTCTTCTCTATTATGATGAATCATTATGCTACTGCTCATTTGATTCCGTCTCCCTTTGTGAAAAAGAATGTTATCATTTCTCATTTGATGTTTGCTGATGATTTGATTGTCTTTAGTCAAGCTACAATAGGAGCGGCAGCTACTCTTAAGCACTTTCTTCAACACTTTAGAGAGTTTACAGGGCTGGGGGTCAACTGGATGAAAAGTGCTATTTTTTATGCAAATTGTTCTGAAGAAGATCATATTGCTATTTCTTCCATTTTGAATGTTCAACGGGGCACTCTTCCTATCAGATATCTGGGGGTACCTCTTTCGTCTAAGAGACTCAATTTTACTGACTGTCAGTCTCTTTTAGCCAAAGTGCAGCGGCGGTTAGCAGGGTGGAAGGCTAAGGTTATCTCTTATGCTGTCAGATTGGAGTTGATTAAGTCTACTCTCTCTTCATTTCATTTATTCTGGGCAACTGTCTATCTTCTTCCTCAGTCAGTTTTAAATGCTTTAGACCGACAAATCAGAGATTTTTTCTGGAATTGCTGGTCCTCTTCTTATCTGCATCCTATAGCTTGGAGCACTATTTGTCAGCCGAATACTATGGGAGGGTTAGGTGTTCGATCTCTTGCTGGGGTTGCAAAGGCTGCACTTCTTAGGCAGGTATGGAATGTTATCCTTAACAGGGAAACTTGTTGGAACATTTGGGTCAATGCTCGATATTTGAAGGGTGACTCTTTCTGGGATGTTGCCAGTCCCAAATCTGCTTCTTGGGGTTGGAAATGTATTTTGGCCCTTCGGCCGTTGGCTTTACCCCACATCAAATTCTTAATTGGGAATGGCCAAAAAACACACTTTTGGACTGATCCATGGCTGACAGGAGGACGTCTGAGAGATTGTTTTGGGTCTCGAGCTATGTATGATCTAGGTTTGGGGGTGGATTTTCGTGTTAGTACTTTTATAGTACATGGTGACTGGAAATTGCCACCACCTACTTCGAATGCACTGATGGATATTTTTCAAATCATCCCTAATGAATGTCAGCTATGGCCAGCTTTTGCTGATGAAATTGTATGGACTCTTGAAGAGAAGGGGTTTTTCTCTTTGAAATCTGCTTACAATCTTGTTTGCAACATTCCTAATCAGCAGTTAAGTTGGACTTCGGCTATTTGGTTTAAAGGGGGTATTAAAAAGCACTCTGTCTGTGCTTGGATGTTTTTTCAAGGAAGGCTCAAGACTAAAGATTTTCTATTACAAAGACATGTTGATTGTGATACATGTTGTGTTCTCTGTGATTGTACTTGGGAGACATCTCTGCATCTCATGCTACATTGTCCTTATGCCCAAGCAATTTGGGGTGTTCTTCTTTCTAAATTGAATTTGGTTCCAAATAGTTGTTCTACTGCTCAGGAGCTTTTAGATTCTATGGTTTCTCGAGTTGATTCCAATAGGGCTGATACTATTATATTCTTGCTAAGCTCCTTTTTAATGCTTATGTGTGGCATGTGTGGGCTGAACGCAACGCAAGGATTTTCAGGAATGTTACTCTTCCATATGATTCTGTGGTGAGACACATTGTACAGGTGGTGACAACCAAGATATTGTACCTTGATCTTCTATTACCCACTGATATTCAATGTCATTGGAATGTTCCTGTGCATACTTCAGTTCTGAATGTCAAGCTGGTTACTGAATGCTCGATTGGCTGGCGGCTTTCAATTGCTACCTTGCCTTTTGCTATTGTTAGTATTTTGTGGAGGGATACTCGTCACCCTTGGAAAGGATGTCGAGTGCAGGCCTTGCATTATATGATGGTATCTATCAACTGCTGTAGCTTGTTCCTCCAGATATTTCTTCCCTTACTATTGAGACTGATTCTTCTTTGCGTACTCTTCTTCTTAATCCTGCTCATTCAGATTGGGCTTTGCGATTTCAGGCACGCCGTCTCCATGCTGTGATTAATAGTTTTGGGCCTGTTCAATTTGTACATCTTCATCCTCAGACTGTTCGCTTTAGTAAAATCATTAGTTGATTTCCTGGTCCTCCGGTATTAACTGTTGATAATCTTCATATTTTGTATATTCTGTTAGTGGGCAGCTGTAACTACTTTGTTGCTTTTCTGTTTTATTTTTCATAGTTGTTATGTAAATAAAGGGGCATACCCCTTGGGAAGATTCTATTTGATAATAGACTTCCATTTTGTATTTTCTTTTTGAGAAATTGAAGAACTAACTTACTCTTCAAAAAAAAAAAAAAAAAAAAAAAAAACCGAAGGAGATACCTTCGATGGATAAGCATAAGAAAGAAAAGATTCCATTTCACAAGCAATTGAAAGGAGAAAGTAATCTTCCCCAAAGTTTATATACCCAGGCTAGAAGAGCAATCTGTGCCGTGGGCAAAGAGGAAGATAGGTTTAGTCAAGCGCCGAAGCCTTCCTAGTTGAGTCAATCCGAATAGCTTCTAGTTGAGTAAGGATGATAGCCGAAGTGTGTCAACCATTCTCGATTCAATCTGAAACTGCCCCGTTGGATTCATCATTCAATCTGACCGCTTGAAAGCTGAAGTGGGGAAAGCGAAGGTCAGATCCATCAATTCCTTTTCATCCTACGTTGGTCAGCGCGCCTCTGAACAATTACATATTATAGATAGAAAGGAAGTCACCTTTTAGACTGCCTGCCACCCAACAGCCTGACTTAGCCTTAGCTTTCGCCCTTGAATGAACTTCTAATAGATAGAGCGGCAACCGCTGTTGCTGTTGTGGGAATGCCCTCAATAAGTAGCTAAGCGAAGAGGGCTCAGAAGAAAGAGAGATTGGAAATCGATTCAAGGAGATGGGCTCGATCTCAGCCGATTAGAACGACTCTTTCTTAGTTTCAGGTGAGCTAGCAGTGTTCGAGTGTTAAAAGCGGAATGAAAAAGATCGATGAAAAGGCGACGTTCTAAGAGGATTGAATCCCTTGTTATGTTAGGATGTAGTTTAAGGCCAGTCTTGTATCTATCCCAATCCTAGGAGGGAGTCAGAGAAGAAGCTGTTGCAAGCAAAAACAAGTATCCGTATCCGTCTTGTAGCTCACTTCAGGCAGTAGGAATAAAGAGAACATCTTCTATGAATAGGGTTCCAAACCAGGCAGATGAAGAAGAAGTAAAGGAAGAAGACCGCACCGAAGAAAAAAGACGGAGTGAAGTTAGGGCAGAATCCAGGCAGGGCTTGGTGCAGAGAAATTCCTATCAAATCAAAGCGAGCACTAGTCTTTTTCTCATTATCAACGCTTGCTTGAACTGTACTATTTCTTAGGATCAAAGGTTGCTTCCTCTTCTAGTGGGGGTAGAAACCATAGAGTAGCAAGCACGGCTTAGGCGGAAGCAGAAGTTTATGCTTGCCTTACTGACTCTTCCATTGATTAGTGAAGTGGACTACGGAAAGGCAGGGCATTAAGGTTGATAGATTGGTTTAGTCAAGCCGAGAAAGAGCCAATCAAGTACACCCGGGTTGTTATAGGCAAGATGAAATCTTAGAAGAAAGCGGTGGTAGGATCCGGCGGTAGGAAAGCCTAACCGTACTGATTACTTATAGTTGAGTTCAGAAGCGAATGCGAAGGCTAATAATTAAGATTTGACCGCCTCTTCTCCCAGATAAATAGAGTGGGGAAGACGGATTGAACGGAAGGGTTTGATGGCATCTCGTCTCAGCAGGGCATCATCCGCTTGAAAGGTTTATTGTTCCTATTCCAGTATGGGTTAGACTGCCAAATTTAAATTTCTGCTTTAGATCAAATTCTGCTCTCAGCAAAATTGCTAGTGTTATTGGAAATCCAATATGCATGGACCATGCTACAGCAGCGGGGACAAGATATGCGTTTGCTAGAATATGTGTTGAAGTAGATGTTGAAGCTGAATTTCCATCTGAGCTACGAATGAAGTACAAAGATAAAACAATCATTCAGAAAGTGGAGTATGCTTGGAAACCAAATCCTTGCAAAACTTGCAGAACTTTTAACCATGGAAATAACTCGTGTCCTTTGAAAATTGACAACAGCAAGCCAAAGAAAATGTGGGTGCCTAAGAAGATTCAAGCAGAAGAAACACCTTCTGAGGTGAACAAAGATCCAGATCTGAATCAGGGAAACTCTCATGCAGAGGAAAATTATACAGAAGGGATAGTGAAGAATGGCATACAGTTAAAGGAAAGAAAAATTCAGAGAGAGCCAGCTCCCCTACAAAGGTTACTGCAACCAGCCCAAAGGCATCACCCATTCAGCCCATTTCAAATAAATTTCTTAGTTTGGCCAACCTGGATGGTAACTCTAATGCATCTGTAGATGATATCTCATCCACCACAGCTTTGGTTCTGAGAGAAGCTGATACAAGTTTGAAAAATACAGAGTTGCTAGTAAATCCACATAAACAGTTATCTTCCATTCATCAATTAGATAAAAGTCTCCTTGCAAGATTACCTAGCACAAGTTCAAAGCAAAAGGTAGGGACTATGGGTAAGGAAAGAGCCACTAGCAAATTGCGGTCATCATGACAATTCTCATTTGGAACGTGAGAGGGCTTAACAGACCCTCAATGCAATCCGATATAAGGAGTAAAATTAAGAAGTTGAATCTTGATCTTATTGTCTTACTGGAGACTAGAGTAAAGCAAGCTTCATACCATTATGTTGCAAATTCAATTGTGCCAAATGGATGGATGGAATCCTCAAATATGAATGAAGGAACTTCTGCCCGAATATGGGTAATTTGGAATCCTAGATTGATTCAAGTTTACTATTTCTTCTAAGAATGATCAGTGTATACACTGTGAAATTAATTATGGAAATGTGGCTTTCTTCCTATCTGCTTGCTATGGATTCAACAATTATATTCAAAGAAAGGATTTATGGCGTACTCTTATTCAGCACTCCAAAAGTATTACTGTCCCGTGGATTGTAGCAGGAGATTTTAACACTATTCGATGGCCTCATGAAAAATCTGGGGGTGCAATTCCAAGAGCATCTGGGCTTATTGATTTCAATGATTGCATTCAGGAAGCTGGGTTGATGGATCTACAATTAAAAGGCTACCCATTTACTTGGTCAAATTCTAGTATAGGTGATTCTAGAATTGAAAGTAAAATTGATAGAGCTTTGATAAATGCAGAATTTCTCCAGCTCAATCCTCTCAAAGGAGATGTTCTTCTCCCGGGTATCTCAGATCATGCACCACTATTCTTTACCCTCTTTCAGAAGCACCATGTCAAAGCACCATTCAGATATTATAATTATTGGGCGAAATTGCCTGGTTTTTTTCAAACTGTAAATGATGCTTGGAGCACTGATGTTTATGGATCACCACTTTTCAGAGTTATAAAGAAGCTTGGTCTAGTTAAACAGCATCTGTTGGCATGGAAAAAATTACAGTCATCAATTACCATCCAATTGACAGAGGCGTATTCTACCCTTGAAGAAATTCAGAATCAAATGATGACAGAACCAGGTAATGTGGATATTCAGGAGCAAGAGAGACAAGCAAGATACCAATTGGATCATCTTCTCAAGGCTGAAGAAAGTATGTACAAGCAACGCTCTAGAGATATGGCTGTTAATTTGGGTGATAGTAATACAAAATATTTCTATCGCCTTATGCGGAAAAGACAGAATCAATCTTATATTTCTCAAATTGCTGATATGGATGGTACTCTTTATACTGATCCACCAGGAATTGCAGCAGCTTTCGTTTCTCACTTTCAAAAAATTTTGGCTCCAAACATAGAGCGACACAGTCCGGATCTTAGTCAGGTTACCCCTCATGGCTATATTAATGAAGAAGATGCTCAAACATTGATGAATCCAGTCACTAAAGATGAAATTGAAGAAACTATTAAGAATGCAAATCCAAACAAAGCTCCTGGTCCGGATGGTTTTAATGCTCACTTCTTTAAGGTTTGCTGGCCAATTATAGGGCAAGATGTGTGTGATGGTATCATGGATTTCTTTAAGCATGGGTATATGCTGAAGCAATTGAAAAGCACCTTTATAGTGTTGGTGCCCAAAAGTGAAGATGCTTGTTCCACAGATAAATTTCGGCCTATTGCTTTAACAAATGAGTTATACAAAATTATCAGTCGAATTTTGGTCAACAGGCTGAAACCCATTATTGCAAAGATAGTAGGGCCAATGCAATCTGCTTTCATCCCTGGAAGAAGCATAGCGGATAACATCCTCCTTGCGCAAGACCTCCTTCATAACTTTCATCTCCGCAAAGGTGTTCCCAGAATGTGTATAAAAATTGATCTTGCCAAGGCTTATGATAGTGTCAGATGGGACTTCCTAGAGGCAGCTTTAATCTGTTTAAAATTTCCAGCTCATTTTATCCATTTAATTATGGAATGTGTTACAAATGCTCAATTTTCAGTATTGGTCAATGGGGGTGCTGAGGGATTTTTTAAGAGTACCAGAGGTCTAAGGCAGGGCTGCCCTCTATCTCCGTTTCTCTTCGCTATAATTATGGAGTTCTTCTCTCTTATGATGACAAATTATGCTTCTTCTAAGTTGATTCCATCTCCTTTTGGGAAAAGTGATGTCACTATATCACATATTATGTTTGCTGATGATTTAATTGTTTTTAGCAAGGCTTCAACTTTGGCAGCAGCTCATCTCAAGCACTTCCTGGACTATTTTAAAGAGTTTACAGGGCTGGGTGTAAACTGGACAAAAAGTGCTATCTTTTTTGCTAACTGTTCGGATGATGAACAATTGGCTTTATCTTCTATTCTTCAAGTTACAAAGGCCTCCCTTCCAATCAGATATCTTGGTGTTCCTTTGACTTCAAAAAAGCTGAATTTCAATGACTGTCAAGCTCTCCTTGCAAAAGTTCAGCAACGCTTATCTGGGTGGAAAGCAAAGAGTTTATCTTATGCAGGTAGAGTTGAGTTGATTAAGTCTACTTTATCCTCTTTTCATCTATTCTGGGCAACGGTTTTCTTGCTTCCTCAAGCGACTTTGAATGCTCTAGATCGCCAGGTCAGAGATTTCTTTTGGAACCAGTGGACATCTAATTATATCCATCCTATTGCTTGGGATTCTATATGTCAACCAGTTACTGTGGGTGGATTAGGCATCAGATCAGTTCATGGTACAGCAAAGGCAGCTCTTTTAAGGCAAGTTTGGAATGTCATTGGTAACAAAAAAAACTTGCTGGAATTTATGGATTAATGCTAAATACCTGAAGGGGGTATCCTTTTGGGATGTTTCTATTCCAAAACATGCCTCCTGTGGATGGAAAGGCATTCTATCCCTTAGACCAATTGCTATGCCTCACATAAAGTTTCTAATTGGCAATGGTCATCATGTTAATTTCTGGACTGATCCTTGGCTCAATGGTGGTCGACTAAAAGATTGCTATGGTGATAGAGCAGTTTATGATTTAGGCATGGGTTCTGATGTTAAAGTCCATCAATTTATCAAGAATAATGAATGGGAATTTCCTATTCCTACTTCAAATGCATTGATAGACATCTTCCAATCCATTCCAAATGAAATTGAACTGTGGCCTAACTTTCCTGATGAGGTTGTTTGGACTCCAGAAGACCATGGCAGATTCACTTTAAAGTCTGCTTATCACCTTGTGTGCAACAATTGGAATCAAAGTCTCCATTGGCCTTCTTTGATTTGGTTCACAGGATGTATTAAAAAGCACTCCATCTGTGCATGGATGCTCCTCCGCGGTAGGCTTAAAACAAAAGATTTTCTCCTCCAGCGTAATGTTGATTGTGATTCTTGTTGTGTTCTTTGCAATTGCACTTGGGAAACATCTACTCATGTTATGGTTCACTGCCCTTATTCTCAAGAGGTGTGGAAATCTCTCTTGGATACTCTCAACTTGGAGCCTACCAGCTGTGCAAACTCTTTTGAATTGTTGGAATCCATTCTTCTTCCTTTAGATACTCACGAGAAAGGGCTTCAAATTCTTGGTAAGCTGATCTTCAATGCTTTTGTTTGGCATATTTGGGCTGAAAGGAATGGCAGAATATTCAAAAGTAAAGCGAATCAAAGTTTGACTGTGGTTCAGAAAATCATTCAAATTGTTTGTAGTCGAATCACTTATCTTGGCATAGCTCTTCCACATGCAGTTGGTAGCCACTGGAATATTGCCCCAAGCAACACTGATATCCGGCCAAAGCTGATTTTACGGATGTTTCCTGGATGGAGATTATCAATTTCTTCTAACAATAACAAAGTAGTTGGTATCCTTTGGACTGATGTTCATAAACCAAAAGATGGCCTTATTGCACAGGACTTGCACCCTTTACTGCTTGTGAACCGATTAATGCAAATTCTCCCAGAAAGATTAACTTGCATTACTATTGAAGCTGATTCAGCACTTCATCAGATTCTTCTCAATCCTCAGCATTCTGATTGGAAATTGCGTTTTCAAGCTAGAAGTGCACATGCAATTATTCAAAAAATTGAGAAGGTGCAATCGTTGATTCTACATCCCAGAACAGTTCGATTTAGCAGATTGTTAAGCAAGCATTCAGCAAATATTCATATTGATCAGCCCGCCCTTGAACATTTGTACATGCAGAATATAAGAGATATTGATTAGTTTTCTTTTCTTAGTTATTTCTTTATTGATTTTATTTCGGTTTGTCTGTAATTAAAGGGGTATACCCCTTTCGGAAGCTCTTTCTATTCGGGAGACTTCTGTTTTTTTATTCCAATTTTATTTGAGAAATAGAAGAAACTAACTTATTCTTCAAAAAAAAAAAAAAAAAAAAAACCGAAGGAGATACCTTCGATGGATAAGCATAAGAAAGAAAAGATTCCATTTCACAAGCAATTGAAAGGAGAAAGTAATCTTCCCCAAAGTTTATATTACCTAGGCTAGAAGAGCAATCTGTGCCGTGGGCAAAGAGGAAGATAGGTTTAGTCAAGCGCCGAAGCCTTCCTAGTTGAGTCAATCCGAATAGCTTTTTTTTTTTTGAAGAGTAAGTTAGTTCTTCAATAGATCAAAAATAAATTACAGAAAAAGAAGTCTACCCTCCAAATAGGAGGGAAGAAGCTTCGAAAGGGGCATACCCCTTTTTAACAAAACAAAATACAACTATTCTAAGTCAAGCCCACAACCCGGGCATAGGTAGAAAATAAATGAGATAGTGCATCACTATTTACATGGGTTGAGGTTACAATATTTCTACTAAGAAACTTACTGAAGCGGGTAGAATGAGAATGTAACTGCGAAAACTGAACCCTGTCAAAACTTTGAACAACCGAATGGAGTTGACGCACCTGAAAGCGCACATTCCAATCCGATTTGGAAGGCTGGAGCAGAATTTTATTTAAAGAAGAATCAGCCTCAATAGTGATGTGACCAATATGACTTGGAACAAGTTGCAGAATATGGAAAACACCTGAATAGAAATCAAAATTTGGCTCAAGATGTGCAGTGACTGGGATGTTGATATCTTGCCACAAGATACCAACCACCAGCTGTCCAATACTAGTAATGGACAGTCTCCATCCTTGATGCAACCCCTCTAATGGAAAATGGATTGGATTTTGACCCTGTGCTGGAATATTCCAATGGCTAGATATCTCCTCTGGCAGTTGTAACCCAAGATAAAGGACCCTGCGGCGAACAATGTTCAGAATATTCTGAGTCACAGATCCAGATGTGTGTGCCTTCATTCTGAAAATTCTCCCATTTCTTTCAGCCCAAATGTGCCAAACAAAAGCATTCACAACAAGTTTACCAAGAACTTGAATATCTTTCTTGCCTTGATCAAGCCGAAGGCTGACAGATTGCATAAAATCTAAGGGAGTCTCACTCGCACAAGGAGACAAATTCAACTTTGTGAGGATGGATGTCCAAACTGACTTGGAAAACGGGCAATGGATCATAAGATGTGAATCCGACTCCCATGTAGCTTCACATAAGACACAGTTTGAATCACAAAGCACATTCCGTTGGAGAAGAAGCTCCTTTGTTTTAAGCCTTCTTTTTAAAAACATCCAAGCACAGATTGAATGTTTTTTAATACAACCGCTGAACCAAATCAAAGTAGGCCAATTGATTTGTGGATCAGTGATCCTACAAACCATCTGATAAGCTGAAGTTAATGTAAATTGACCATTATCCTCTAATGTCCAAACAATTTCATCTTCAAAAGCAGGCCAAGGAACAATTTCTTGAGGAACAGTCTGAAAGATTTCCATAAGAGCATTGGACGTTGGGGTAGGAAATAACCAAGTACCAGCATGAAGAAAATGTTGAACACAAAAATCAGCACCAAGACCCAGATCATAAATTGCCCTCTCACCATAGCAATCTGTAAGCCGACCCCCATTCAACCAAGGATCCGTCCAAAATTTTGTAAGATGGCCATTTCCAATCAGGAATTTTACATGGTCCTTAGCCAAAGGACGAAGAGCAAGAATGCTTTTCCACCCCCATGAAGCATGCTGCGGGAGAGGAACATCCCAAAAGGACTTCCCACGAATGTATCTAGCATTTATCCATAAATTCCAGCAAGTTTTTTTGTTAAGAATAACATTCCATACTTGCCTTAGCAGAGCTGCTTTAGAAGTGCCAAAGATAGAGCGAATGCCCAAACCTCCCATAGCAGTAGGCTGACAAATAGAATCCCAAGCAATCGGATGAAGATAATTAGAAGACCAACAATTCCAGAAAAAATCCCTCACCTGACGATCAATGGCATGAAGAGCTGCTTTAGGAAGCATATAAACCGAAGCCCAGAATAGATGAAAGGAAGAAAGAGTAGATTTGATCAATTCAACTCTCCCTGCATAAGAGAGTGCTTTAGCTTTCCACCCAGTCAACCGCTGCTGGATTTTGGAAAGAATAGGCTGGCAATCATTGAAAGTTAATCTTTTTGAAGATAACGGGATTCCCAGATATCTGATCGGGAATTTTGAAGTGGGAACATTCAGGATTGAAGAAATACCCATTTCCTCGTCATGACTGCAATTTGCTAAGAACAGAGCACTCTTGGACCAATTAACACCCAAACCTGTGAATCTCTTGAACTGCTCTAAAAAATGCTTAAGATTTGCTGCTGCAAGGAGAGAAGCTTTGCTAAAAACAATAAGATCATCAGCAAACATTAAATGTGAGATGGTAATGGTCGACTTCACAAAGGGGGAAGGAATCAGACGGGAAGCAGCATATTTATCCATCATGATAGAGAAAAACTCCATAACAATAGCAAAGAGAAAAGGAGAAAGGGGACACCCCTGCCTTAACCCTTTAGTGCTTTTGAAAAAACCTTCAGAACACCCATTGACCAGGACTGAGAACTGGGCATCAGTAACACAAGCCATAATCAATTTTATAATATGAGCTGGAAAATGTAGAGCTGTAAGGGCTGCCTCAAGAAAATCCCATCGAACACTATCATAAGCCTTTGCAAGATCAATCTTTATGCACATTCGAGGAGCTCCCCGAGCTAAATGAAAATTATGAACAAGATCTTGGGCTAAAAGAATGTTATCAGAAATATTCCTGCCTGGAACAAAAGCAGATTGCATCGGACCCACTACCTTTGCTATAACTGGCTTCAATCTATGCATCAATATGCGGGCAATGATTTTATACAGCTCATTTGTTAGAGCAATAGGCCTGAATTTGTCCGGTGAGCTAGTATCTTCACCTTTGGGAACTAACACTATAAAAGTGTGCTTTAGCTGTCGCAGCATAGAACCATGCTTAAAAAAATCAATGATGCTGTCACAAACGTCATTCCCTATGATTGGCCAACACACTTTGAAAAAATGCGCATTGAATCCATCCGGACCAGGAGCTTTATTTGGGTTAGCAGTCTTTATAGATTCTTCAATTTCAGAAATTGTAACTGGTTGCATTAATAATTGTGCATCCACATCAGTAACATAAGCATGATGGTGAACAAAAGTGAGGTCCGGCTGCTGGTTTTCAATAGAAGGAGCCATAATATTTTTAAAATGAGAGACAAAAGCTGCAGCTATACCAGGAGGATCTGTATAAGTGTTACCTTCCAAGTCCACAATCTTAGATATGAAAGCATGAGAATGCCGCTGACGCATAAGACGGTAGAAGTACTTGGTGTTACTATCACCCAAGTTTACCGCGAGATCTCTAGATCGCTGTTTATACATGCTTTCCTCAGCCAATAGAATATGATCAAGATGGTATCTTGCCAGCCGTTCCTCTTCTTGAAGGTTAATGTTATTGGGTCTCCCACCAAAGAAGTTTGAACATCATTCAAGTGGATAGTGGCTTCTGATATTCTGTTAGATAGAGAAGAGTGTGCAGAAGTCCATTCAATGAGATGCTGCTTAACCATCCTGAGCTTCCGAACCACCCTATACAAAGGAGTGCCACGGACATCAATATTCCATGCAGTTTGAACCATATCAAAGAATCCAGGCATTTTAACCCAATAGTTGAAATATCTGAAGGGAGCTTTAATGTTGGCCTTCTCATGAATAGAAAGCATTAAAGGAGTATGATCTGAGATACCAGGCATGAGAACCTCTCCGTGGAAAGGGTTTGTTTGTAGAAAAGCAGCATTCACCAAAACCCTATCTAACTTACTCTCAATTCTAGTTGCACCAATACTAGAATTAGACCAAGTGAAAGGAGACCCTTGAAGAGGAAGATCACCAACCCCGCTTCTTGAATACAATCATTAAACTCAATAAGACCAGCAGCTCTTGGGAAGGATCCCCCAGATTTTTCATGAACCCACCGAATGGTATTGAAGTCACCAGCCACTATCCATGGTTTAGAAATAGTCCTGGAGCTAGCAAGAATAGTCTGCCAAAGAATCCGACGTTGCATGTAGTTATTGTAGCCATAGCACGCAGTGAATTCAAACATCATATTTCTATAGGTAACCTCACAATGAACTGCTTGAGCAGACTGCTGTAAAACATGAAGGTAGACCACTCTTGGATTCCAAAGTAACCAAATTCTTACCGAAGAGCATTCAGCAATATTTGAATGTTCAACCCATCCATTAGGTATAAATGAAGTAGCCACATAATGAAGAGAGGAAGGTTTTACCTTTGTTTCAAGAAGCACAACCAGATCAAGCTTCAGCAATTTAATTTTATTTCTCAAATCTAAATGCATAGAGGGCCTATTAAGGCCTCTAACATTCCATATGATGTACTTCATGAGGACCGGGTTTTTTGAAATGGCTTGTCCTTTATGATCACCCCAGTAGTACTGGGCTTATGTTTACTAGAACTGGAAGCTTTAGGCAAGGTACTTTTATCCAATTGATGAATTGAATAAGACTCTTGGCTGATTTGAAGACATACATGACATGGGAATGTCCATATGAACCAAAACTGTAGCAGTGGTGGCTAAAATGGCTTCGGTTAAAACTGTAGAATCCACATCCAAATTCGAAAGGCTAAGGAAGCTATTCAAATTGGAAGAGGTTGTCACTCCTGTACCAGCTGTATGCGTTGGACTAAGAGGAGCTGCTTGCTTTGGAGAGTGCACTCTATCAGTAGAACCTTTTCCTTTTAACTAAATTCCATTCCTCCACATTCTGCATCACTTGATCAGTCGGGGTATCTTGCTGCTGAACCTTGTCATCATTATCAACCTTCCCTTCAGCTTGTGACTCTTCTGCTTGTTTAGATTTGTCTTTTGGTACCCACATTTTCCTAGTCTGTGTAGTATCCACCTTTAGTGGACAAGCTTTCTCCCCATGATTAAAAGTTTTGCATGTTTGACAAGGATTAGGCTTCCAAGCATATTCAACTTTTGAATGATAGTTTTGTCCTTGTACTTCATTCGAAGCTCTGTCGGATAATCCGCATCAATACCAACTTCAACACACACTCTTGCAAAAGCATATCTAGTACCTGCTGCTGTAGCATGATCCATGCATATGGGTTTCCAAGCACACTTGCAATTTTGCTGAGAGCAGAATTTGTCCTAAAGCAAAAATTCAGATTGGGTAGCCGAACCCATATGGGAATGGTTTCCAGATCCTATCTAGACATATTCACCTCTTCAGTCCACCTCCTTAGAATCAAAGGACGCCCATGCACAAACCAAGGTCCTTCATCTAATACTTGTTGGCCAAGGTCATATGTTGTAAACTTAAAGAGAAGAAATCCCTCTGCCATAGGAATGATATCCACATCCTTAGTGCGCCAAGCTTTTCCCAAATAAAACTTTATGTCAGGAAGGGTAGGAGTATTACCTATGAAATAACCAACTAGTGCATTACCCCAGTTGTGAACAGCCGCAGAGGAGTCATCATCATCAAATTCAATGTGGTGATCAGGATCTTTTGATGGCTGGTGATGAAGCTTTAAATTTCGTGGCCTGTCACTTTGATTCTGAAATAGAGAGGACCAGGCTGCCTTCCCATTAATCCCATGCCCAGAAGACTCTGCTATCGGATGTTCAGAAGAAGCATCCTTTCCCGAATTGGGTTTCTTATCAGCTGCCCGTTCAAAGCCAGAACCATCAACTGGAATGGGGTCCAGAGATCTGTCATATGAGATCAGAGCCGTGCATGTATCAGAGACGATCAGAGAAGGTGAGGTAATCAGAGGCGCTGTCATCTTGGATTCATTCCCTGCACAGACACGAGGGAGATCTTGAGGCAGTGCAACACCCTGGTTCCGTTTCAACGTGGATACCTGATCCTGGGTTTTGCCATTCCCAGAGGTATCATCTACCGGATGATCAGAAGAAGCACCCTTTCTGGGTTTCTCGATGCTAACATTTTCCCGTTCAAAACCAGAACCACCCAGAGAAGGTGAGGTAAGCAGAGGCTCTGCCATCTTAGAATCAATCCCTGCGCAGACTTTGGCTTCACGAGGGAGAACATGAGGCAGTGCACCACCCTGGTTTCGTTTCAATATGGATACCTGATCCTGGGTTCTGCCATTCCCAGAGGTATCATCTACCGGAGAAGAAGCACCCTTTCTGGGCTTCTCGATGCTAACATCTGCCCGTTCAAAGCCAGAACCACCAACTGGAATGGGGCCCATAGATCTGTCATATGGGATCATAGCCCTGCTTGTATCAGAGACAATCGGAGAAGATGATTTAATCACAGTGCGAGGCGCTGCCCTCTTGGTTTCAATCCCTGCACGCACTTTAGCTTCCAGGAGGAGATCACGAGGAAGATCAAGAGGAAGTGCAAATCCCTGGTTTCTTTTCAAGATGGATCGGATGATCGTCAGTTTTGCAGCCCGATCTTCAGCATATTCAAGCATAATCCTTACCTGCTCCTGGGTTTTTGCCTTGAGATCATCGGGAGGAGGAGGGTCCGTCCCACCCTCCATAGACGTGAACAGTTCGGTGCTAGGTTGAGGAAGACGATCGCCAGAGAGAAAGAGAAGAAGGAAAATAAAAAGAACTTAGGAAAATAAAAAGAACTTGGAAAATAAAAAGAACTTGGAAAATAAAAAGAACTTGGAAAATAAAAAGAACTTGGAAAATAAAAAGAACTTGGAAAATAAAAAGAACTTGGAAAATAAAAAGAACTTGGAAAATAAAAAGAACTTGGAAAATAAAAAGAACTTGGAAAATAAAAAGAACTTGGAAAATAAAAAGAACTTGGAAAATAAAAAGAACTTGGAAAATAAAAAGAACTTGGAAAATAAAAGAACTTGGAAAATAAAAAGAACTTGGAAAATAAAAAGAACTTGGAAAATAAAAAGAACTTGGAAAAATAAAAGAACTTGGAAAAATAAAAGAACTTGGAAAAATAAAAGAACTTGGAAAAATAAAAGAACTTGGAAAAATAAAAGAACTTGGAAAAATAAAAGAACTTGGAAAATAAAAGAACTTGGAAAAATAAAAGAACTTGGAAAAATAAAAGAACTTGGAAAAATAAAAGAACTTGGAAAAATAAAAGAACTTGGAAAAAAAAAAGAACTTGGAAAATAAAAGAAAAAAAAAAGAACTTGGAAAATAAAAAGAACTTGGAAAATAAAAAGAACTTGGAAAATAAAAAGAACTTGGAAAATAAAAAGAACTTGGAAAATAAAAAGAACTTGGAAAATAAAAAGAACTTGGAAAATAAAAAGAACTTGGAAAATAAAAAGAACTTGGAAAATAAAAAGAACTTGGAAAATAAAAAGAACTTGGAAAATAAAAGAACTTGGAAAATAAAAAGAACTTGGAAAATAAAAAGAACTTGGAAAATAAAAAGAACTTGGAAAATAAAAAGAACTTGGAAAATAAAAAGAACTTGGAAAATAAAAAGAACTTGGAAAATAAAAAGAACTTGGAAAATAAAAAGAACTTGGAAAATAAAAGAACTTGGAAAATAAAAAGAACTTGGAAAATAAAAAGAACTTGGAAAATAAAAGAACTTGGAAAATAAAAAGAACTTGGAAAATAAAAAGAACTTGGAAAATAAAAAGAACTTGGAAAATAAAAAGAACTTGGAAAATAAAAAGAACTTGGAAATAAAAAGAACTTGGAAAATAAAAAGAACTTGGAAAATAAAAAGAACTTGGAAATAAAAAGAACTTGGAAAATAAAAAGAACTTGGAAAATAAAAAGAACTTGGAAAATAAAAAGAACTTGGAAAATAAAAAGAACTTGGAAATAAAAAGAACTTGAAAATAAAAAAATGAAAAAAAAAGAACTTAAAATAAAAAGAACTTGGAAAATAAAAAGAACTTGGAAAATAAAAAGAACTTGAAAATAAAAAGAACTTGGAAAATAAAAAGAACTTGAAAATAAAAAGAACTTGAAAATAAAAAGAACTTGGAAAATAAAAAGAACTTGGAAAATAAAAAGAACTTGGAAAATAAAAAGAACTTGGAAAATAAAAAGAACTTGGAAAATAAAAAGAACTTGGAAAATAAAAAGAACTTTGGAAAATAAAAAGAACTTGGAAAAAAAGAAAAAAAAAAGAACGAAAATAAAAAGAACTTGGAAAATAAAAAAGAACTTGGAAAATAAAAAGAACTTGGAAATAAAAAGAACTTGGAAATAAAAAGAACTTGGAAAATAAAAAGAACTTGGAAAATAAAAAGAACTTGAAAATAAAAAGAACTTGGAAAATAAAAAGAACTTGGAAAATAAAAAGAACTTGGAAAATAAAAAGAACTTGGAAAATAAAAAGAACTTGGAAAATAAAAAGAACTTGGAAAATAAAAAGAACTTGGAAAATAAAAAGAACTTGGAAAAAAAAAAACTTGGAAAATAAAAAGAACTTGAAAATAAAAAGAACTTGGAAATAAAAAGAACTTGAAAATAAAAAGAACTTGGAAAATAAAAAGAACTTGGAAAATAAAAAGAACTTGGAAAATAAAAAGAACTTGGAAATAAAAAGAACTTGGAAAATAAAAAGAACTTGAAAATAAAAAGAACTTCGGAAAATAAAAGAACTTGGAAAATAAAAAGAACTTGGAAAATAAAAAGAACTTGGAAAATAAAAAGAACTTGGAAAAAAAAAGAACTTGGAAAATAAAAAGAACTTGGAAAATAAAAAGAACTTGGAAAATAAAAAGAACTTGGAAATAAAAAGAACTTGGAAATAAAAAGAACTTGGAAAATAAAAAGAACTTGGAAAATAAAAAGAACTTGGAAAATAAAAAGAACTTGGAAAATAAAAAGAACTTGGAAAATAAAAAGAACTTGGAAAATAAAAAGAACTTGGAAAATAAAAGAACTTGGAAAATAAAAAGAACTTGGAAAATAAAAAGAACTTGAAAATAAAAAGAACTTGAAAATAAAAAGAACTTGAAAATAAAAAGAACTTGAAAATAAAAAGAACTTGAAAATAAAAAGAACTTGAAAATAAAAAGAACTTGAAAATAAAAAGAACTTGAAAATAAAAAGAACTTGAAAATAAAAAGAACTTAAAATAAAAAGAACTTGAAAATAAAAAGAACTTGAAAATAAAAAGAACTTGAAATAAAAAATAAAAAGAACTTAAAATAAAAAGAACTTGAAAATAAAAAGAACTTGAAAATAAAAAGAACTTGAAAATAAAAAGAACTTGAAAATAAAAAGAACTTCGAAAATAAAAGAACTTGAAAATAAAAAGAACTTGAAAATAAAAAGAACTTGAAAATAAAAAGAACTTGAAATAAAAAGAACTTCGAAAATAAAAAGAACTTCGAAAATAAAAAGAACTTCGAAATAAAAAGAACTTGAAAATAAAAAGAACTTGAAAATAAAAAGAACTTGAAAATAAAAAGAACTTGAAAATAAAAAGAACTTGAAAATAAAAAGAACTTGAAAATAAAAAGAACTTGAAAATAAAAAGAACTTGAAAATAAAAAGAACTTCGAAAATAAAAAGAACTTGAAAATAAAAAGAACTTGAAAATAAAAAGAACTTGAAAATAAAAAGAACTTGAAAATAAAAAGAACTTGAAAATAAAAAGAACTTGAAAATAAAAAGAACTTGAAAAAAAAGAACTTGGAAAATAAAAAGAACTTGGAAAATAAAAGAACTTGGAAAATAAAAAGAACTTGGAAAATAAAAAGAACTTGGAAAATAAAAAGAACTTGGAAAATAAAAAGAACTTGGAGAATAAAAAAAGAACTTGGAATAAAAAGAACTTGGAGAATAAAAAGAACTTGGAAAATAAAAAGAACTTGGAAATAAAAAAAGAACTTGGAAATAAAAAGGACTTCGGAAAATAAAAAGAACTTCGGAAAATAAAAAGAACTTGGAAAATAAAAGAACTTGGAAAATAAAAAGAACTTGGAAAATAAAAAGAACTTGGAAATAAAAAGAACTTGAAAATAAAAAGAACTTGAAAATAAAAAGAACTTCGAAAATAAAAAGAACTTGAAAATAAAAAGAACTTGAAAATAAAAAGAACTTGAAAATAAAAAGAACTTGAAAATAAAAAGAACTTGAAATAAAAAGAACTTGAAAATAAAAAGAACTTGAAATAAAAAGAACTTGAAAATAAAAAGAACTTGAAAATAAAAAGAACTTGAAAATAAAAAGAACTTGAAAATAAAAAGAACTTGAAAATAAAAAGAACTTGAAAATAAAAAGAACTTGAAATAAAAAGAACTTGAAAATAAAAAGAACTTCGAAAATAAAAAGAACTTGAAAATAAAAAGAACTTGAAAATAAAAGAACTTGAAAATAAAAAGAACTTGAAAATAAAAAGAACTTGAAAATAAAAAGAACTTGAAAATAAAAAGAACTTCGAAAATAAAAAGAACTTCGAAAATAAAAAGAACTTGAAAATAAAAAGAACTTGAAATAAAAAAAGAACTTGAAAATAAAAAGAACTTGAAAATAAAAAGAACTTTAAAAATAAAAGAACTTAAAAAATAAAAGAACTTTAAAAATAAAAGAACTTCAAAAATAAAAGAACTTTAAAAATAAAAGAACTTAAAAATTAAAAGAACTTTAAAAATAAAAGAACTTAAAAATAAAAGAACTTAAAAAATAAAAGAACTTAAAAAATAAAAGAACTTAAAAATAAAAAGAACTTGAAAAATAAAAGAACTTGAAAAATAAAAGAACTTTAAAAATAAAAGAACTTGAAAATAAAAAGAACTTCGAAAATAAAAGAACTTCGAAAATAAAAAGAACTTGAAAATAAAAAGAACTTGAAAATAAAAAGAACTTGAAAATAAAAAGAACTTGAAAATAAAAAGAACTTGAAAAAAAAAGAACTTGAAAATAAAAAGAACTTGAAAATAAAAAGAACTTGAAAATAAAAAGAACTTGAAATAAAAAGAACTTCGAAAAATAAAAGAACTTGAAAAATAAAAGAACTTGAAAAATAAAAGAACTTGAAAATAAAAGAACTTGAAAAATAAAAGAACTTGAAAAATAAAAGAACTTGAAAAATAAAAGAACTTGAAAAATAAAAGAACTTGAAAAAAAAAAGAACTTGAAAATAAAAAGAACTTGAAAATAAAAAGAACTTGAAAATAAAAAGAACATGAAAATAAAAGAACTTGAAAATAAAAGAACTTGAAAATAAAAAGAACTTGAAAATAAAAAGAACTTGAAGCTTCTAGTTGAGTAAGGATGATAGCCGAAGTGTGTCAACCATTCTCGATTCAATCTGAAACTGCCCCGTTGGATTCATCATTCAATCTGACCGCTTGAAAGCTGAAGTGGGAAAGCGAAGGTCAGATCCATCAATTCCTTTTCATCCTACACTGGTCAGCGCGCCTCTGAACAATTACATATTATAGATAGAAAGGAAGTCGCCTTTTAGACTGCCTACCACCCAACAGCCTGACTTAGCCTTAGCTTTCGCCCTTGAATGAACTTCTAATAGATGGACGGCAACCGCTGTTGCTGTTGTGGGAATGCCCTCAATAAGTAGCTAAGCGAAGAGGGCTCAGAAGAAAGAGAGATTGGAAATCGATTCAAGGAGATGGGCTCGATCTCAGCCGATTAGAACGACTCTTTCTTAGTTTCAGGTGAGCTAGCAGTGTTCGAGTGTTGAAAGCGGAATGAAAAAGATCGATGAGAAGGCGACGTTCTAAGAGGATTGAATCCCTTGTTATGTTAGGATGGAGTTCAAGGCCAGTCTCGTATCTATCTCAATCCTAGGAGGGAGTCAGAGAAGAAGCTGTTGCAGGCAAAAACAAGTATCCGTATCCGTCTTGTAGCTCACTTCAGGCAGTAGGAATAAAGAGAACATCTTCTATGAATAGGGTTCCAAACCAGGCAGATGAAGAAGAAGTAAAGGAAGAAGACCGCACCGAAGAAAAAGGCGGAGTGAAGTTAGGGCAGAATCCAGGCAGGGCTTGGTGCAGAGAAATTCCTACCAAATCAAAGCGAGCACTAGTCTATTTCTCATTATCAACGCTTGCTTGAACTGTACTATTTCTTAGGATCAAAGGTTGCTTCCTCTTCTAGTGGGGGTATAAACCATAGAGTAGCAAGCATGGCTTAGGCGGAAGCAGAAGTTTATGCTTGCCTTGCTGACTCTTCCATTGATTAGTGAAGTGGACTACGGAAAGGCAGGGCATTAAGGTTGATAGATTGGTTTAGTCAAGCCGAGAAAGAGCCAATCAAGTACACCCTGGGTGTTATAGGCAAGATAAAATCTTAGAAGAAAGCGGTGGTAGGATCCGGCGGTAGGAAAGCCTAACCGTACTGATTACTTATAGTTGAGTTCAGAAGCGAATGCGAAGGCTAATAATTAAGATTAGACTGCCTCTTCTCCCAGATAAATAGAGTGGGAAGACCGATTGAGCAGAAGGGTTTGATGGCATTTCGTCTCAGCAGGGCATCATCCGCTTGAAAGGTTTAGTGTTCTGTGAAAACCGAAGGAGATACCTTCGATGGATAAGTATAAGAAAGTCACAATCCATTTATTTTCAAGTTCCATTTATTTTCAAGTTCCATTTATTTTCAAGTTCCATTTATTTTCAAGTTCCATTTATTTTTTAAGTTCCATTTATTTTCAAGTTCCATTTATTTTCAAGTTCCATTTATTTTCAAGTTCCATTTATTTTCCAAGTTCTATTTATTTTCCAAGTTCTATTTATTTTCCAAGTTCTATTTATTTTCCTTCTTCTCCTTCTCTCTGGCGATCGTCTTCCTCAACCTACAACTGCACTGTTCACGACTATGGAGGGTGGGACGGACCCTCCTCCTTCCGATGATCTCAAGACCAAAACCCAGGAGCAGGTACGTGTTATGCTTGAATATGCTGATGATAGATCTGCTAAACTGTCGATCATCCGATCCATTTTGAAAAGGAACCAGGGATTTGCACTTCCTCATGATCTCCCTCGTGATCTTCTCCTGGAAGCTAAAGTCCGTGCTGGGATTGAAACTAAGAGGGCAGCGCCTCGTACTGGGATTAAATCACCTTCTCCGATCGGTTCTGATACAAGCAGGGCTATGATCCCATATGACAGATCTATGGGCCCCATTCCAGTTGATGGTGCTGGATCAGATGATAACATCGTGAAACCCATAAAGGGTGCTTCTTCTGATCATCCGGTAGGTGGGACATCTGGGAATGGCAAAACCCAGGATCAGGTATCCCTATTGAAACGAAACCAGGGTGGTGCACCTCCTCATCTCCCTCGTGATCTTCACGCTAAGGTCTGTGCAGGGATTGAAACCAAGATGGCAGCGTCTCTGCTTACCTCACCTTCTATGATCGCCTCTGATACAAGCACGGCTCTGATCCCATATGACAGATCTATGGACCCCACTCTTGTTGATGATTCTGGCTTTGAACGAGCAGCTGATAACATTGAGAAATCGGGAAAGGGTTCTTCTTCTGATCCTCCGATAGCTGGGACTTCTGGGAATGGAATTAATGGGAAGACAGCATGGTCCTCTTCTGGAAAGGGTGTTCCTTCTGATCATCCGATAGCTGGGTCTTCTGGGAATGGAATTAATGGGAAGGCAGCATGGTCCTCTCTATTTCAGAATCAAAGTGAAAGGCCACGAAATTTAAAGCTTCATCACCAGCCATCAAATGATCCTGATCACCACATTGAATTTGACGATGATGACTCATCTGCGGCTGTTCACAACTGGGGTAATGCACTCGTTGGTTACTTCATAGGTAATACTCCTACCCTTCCTGACATTAAGTTTTATTTGGGAAAAGCTTGGCGCACTAAAGATGTGGAGATCATTCCTATGGCAGAGGGATTTATTCTCTTTAAGTTTACAACATATGACCTTGGCCAACAAGTGTTAGATGAAGGACCTTGGTTTGTGCATGGGCGTCCTTTGATACTAAGGAGGTGGACTGAAGAGGTGAATATGTCTAGACAGGATCTGGAAACCATTCCTATATGGGTTCGGCTACCCAATCTGAATTTTTGCTTTAGGACAAATTCTGCTCTCAGCAAAATTGCAAGTGTGCTTGGCAACCCAATATGCATGGATCATGCTACAGCAGCAGGTACTAGATATGCTTTTGCAAGAGTGTGTGTTGAAGTTGGTATGGATGCGGAGTATCCGACAGAGCTTCGAATGAAGTACAAGGACAAAACTATCATTCAAAAAGTTGAATATGCTTGGAAGCCTAATCCTTGTCAAACATGCAAAACTTTTAATCATGGGGAGAAAGCTTGTCCACTAAAGGTGGATACTACACAGACTAGGAAAATGTGGGTACCAAAAGACAAATCTAAACAAGCAGAAGAGTCACAAGCTGAAGGGAAGGTTGATAATGATGACAAGGTTCAGCAGCAAGATACCCCGATTGATCAAGTGATGCAGAATGTGGAGGAATGGAATTTGGTTAAAAGGAAAAGGTCTGTGCACTCTCCAAAGCAAGCAGCGCATACAGCTGGTACAGGAGTGACAACCTCTTCCAATTTGAATAGCTTCCTTAGTCTCTCGAATTTGGATGGTGATTCTACAGTTTCTACCGAAGCCATTTTAGCCACCACTGCTACAGTTTTGGGTCATATGGACATTCCCATGTCAGGTATGTCTTCAAATCAGCCAAAGAGTCTTTATTCAATTCATCAATTGGATAAAAGTACCTTGCCTAAAGCCTCCAGCTCTAGTAAACATAAGCCCAGTACTACTGGGGTGATCATAAAGGACAGGCCATTTCAAAAACCCCGGTCCTAATGAAGTACATCATATGGAATGTTAGAGGCCTAAATAGGCCCTCTATGCATTTAGATTTGAGAAATAAAATTAAATTGCTGAAGCTTGATCTGGTTGTGCTTCTTGAAACAAAGGTGAAACCTTCCTCTCTTCATTATGTGGCTACTTCATTTATGCCTAATGGATGGGTTGAACATTCAAATATTGCTGAATGCTCTTCGGTTAGAATTTGGCTTTTTTGGAATCCAAGAGTGGTCTACATTCATGTTTTACAGCAGTCTGCTCAAGCAGTTCATTGTGAGGTTACCTATAGAAATATGATGTTTGAATTCACTGCGTGCTATGGCTACAATAACTACATGCAACGTCGGATTCTTTGGCAGACTATTCTTGCTAGCTCCAGGACTGTTTCTAAACCATGGATAGTGGCTGGTGACTTCAATACCATTCGGTGGGTTCATGAAAAATCTGGGGGATCCTTCCCAAGAGCTGCTGGTCTTATTGAGTTTAATGATTGTATTCAAGAAGCGGGGTTGGTTGATCTTCCTCTTCAAGGGTCTCCTTTCACTTGGTCTAATTCTAGTATTGGTGCAACTAGAATTGAGAGTAAGTTAGATAGGGTGTTGGTGAATGCTGCCTTTCTACAAACAAACCCTTTCCACGGAGAGGTTCTCATGCCTGGTATCTCAGATCATACTCCTTTAATGCTTTCTATTCATGAGAAGGCCAACATTAAAGCTCCCTTCAGATATTTCAACTATTGGGTTAAAATGCCTGGATTCTTTGATATGGTTCAAACTGCATGGAATATTGATGTCCGTGGCACTCCTTTGTATAGGGTGGTTCGGAAGCTCAGGATGGTTAAGCAGCATCTCATTGAATGGACTTCTGCACACTCTTCTTTATCTAACAGAATATCAGAAGCCACTATCCACTTGAATGATGTTCAAACTTCTTTGGTGGGAGACCCAAATAACATTAACCTTCAAGAAGAGGAACGGCTGGCAAGATACCATCTTGATCATATTCTATTGGCTGAGGAAAGCATGTATAAACAGCGATCTAGAGATCTCGCGGTAAACTTGGGTGATAGTAACACCAAGTACTTCTACCGTCTTATGCGTCAGCGGCATTCTCAGGCTTTCATATCTAAGATTGTGGACTTGGAAGGTAACACTTATACAGATCCTCCTGGTATAGCTGCAGCTTTTGTCTCTCATTTTAAAAATATTATGGCTCCTTATATTGAGAACCAGCAGCCGGACCTCACTTTTGTTCACCATCATGCTTATGTTACTGATGTGGATGCACAATTATTAATGCAACCAGTTACAATTTCTGAAATTGAAGAATCTATAAAGACTGCTAACCCAAATAAAGCTCCTGGTCCGGATGGATTCAATGCGCATTTTTTCAAAGTGTGTTGGCCAATCATAGGGAATGACGTTTGTGACAGCATCATTGATTTTTTTAAACATGGTTCTATGCTGCGACAGCTAAAGCACACTTTTATAGTGTTAGTTCCCAAAGGTGAAGATACTAGCTCCCCGGACAAATTCAGGCCTATTGCTTTAACAAATGAGCTGTATAAAATCATTGCCCGCATATTGATGCATAGATTGAAGCCAGTTATAGCAAAGGTAGTGGGTCCGATGCAATCTGCTTTTGTTCCAGGCAGGAATATTTCTGATAACATTCTTTTAGCCCAAGATCTTGTTCATAATTTCATTTAGCTCGGGGAGCTCCTCGAATGTGCATAAAGATTGATCTTGCAAAGGCTTATGATAGTGTTCGATGGGATTTTCTTGAGGCAGCCCTTACAGCTCTACATTTTCCAGCTCATATTATAAAATTGATTATGGCTTGTGTTACTGATGCCCAGTTCTCAGTCCTGGTCAATGGGTGTTCTGAAGGTTTTTTCAAAAGCACTAAAGGGTTAAGGCAGGGGTGTCCCCTTTCTCCTTTTCTCTTTGCTATTGTTATGGAGTTTTTCTCTATCATGATGGATAACTATGCTGCTTCCCGTCTGATTCCTTCCCCCTTTGTGAAGTCGACCATTACCATCTCACATTTAATGTTTGCTGATGATCTTATTGTTTTTAGCAAAGCTTCTCTCCTTGCAGCAGCAAATCTCAAGCATTTTTTAGAGCAGTTCAAGAGATTCACAGGATTGGGTGTTAATTGGTCCAAGAGTGCTCTGTTCTTAGCAAATTGCAGTCATGACGAGGAAATGGGTATTTCTTCAATCCTGAATGTTCCCACTTCAAAATTCCCGATCAGATATCTGGGAATCCCGTTATCTTCAAAAAGATTAACTTTCAATGATTGCCAGCCTATTCTTTCCAAAATCCAGCAGCGGTTGGCTGGGTGGAAAGCTAAAGCACTCTCTTATGCAGGGAGAGTTGAATTGATCAAATCTACTCTTTCTTCCTTTCATCTATTCTGGGCTTCGGTTTATATGCTTCCTAAAGCAGTTATTCATGCCATTGATCGTCAGGTGAGGGATTTTTTCTGGAATTGTTGGTCTTCTAATTATCTTCATCCGATTGCTTGGGATTCTATTTGTCAGCCTACTGCTATGGGAGGTTTGGGCATTCGCTCTATCTTTGGCACTTCTAAAGCAGCTCTGCTAAGGCAAGTATGGAATGTTATTCTTAACAAAAAAACTTGCTGGAATTTATGGATAAATGCTAGATACATTCGTGGGAAGTCCTTTTGGGATGTTCCTCTCCCGCAGCATGCTTCATGGGGGTGGAAAAGCATTCTTGCTCTTCGTCCTTTGGCTAAGGACCATGTAAAATTCCTGATTGGAAATGGCCATCTTACAAAATTTTGGACGGATCCTTGGTTGAATGGGGGTCGGCTTACAGATTGCTATGGTGAGAGGGCAATTTATGATCTGGGTCTTGGTGCTGATTTTTGTGTTCAACATTTTCTTCATGCTGGTACTTGGTTATTTCCTACCCCAACGTCCAATGCTCTTATGGAAATCTTTCAGACTGTTCCTCAAGAAATTGTTCCTTGGCCTGCTTTTGAAGATGAAATTGTTTGGACATTAGAGGATAATGGTCAATTTACATTAACTTCAGCTTATAAGATGGTTTGCAGGATCACTGATCCACAAATCAATTGGCCTACTTTGATTTGGTTCAGAGGTTGTATTAAAAAACATTCAATCTGTGCTTGGATGTTTTTAAAAAGAAGGCTTAAAACAAAGGAGCTTCTTCTCCAACGGAATGTGCTTTGTGATTCAAACTGTGTCTTATGTGAAGCTACATGGGAGTCGGATTCACATCTTATGATCCATTGCCCGTTTTCCAAGTCAGTTTGGACATCCATCCTCACAAAGTTGAATTTGTCTCCTTGTGCGAGTGAGACTCCCTTAGATTTTATGCAATCTGTCAGCCTTCGGCTTGATCAAGGCAAGAAAGATATTCAAGTTCTTGGTAAACTTGTTGTGAATGCTTTTGTTTGGCACATTTGGGCTGAAAGAAATGGGAGAATTTTCAGAATGAAGGCACACACATCTGGATCTGTAACTCAGAATATTCTGAACATTGTACGCCGCAGGGTCCTTTATCTTGGGTTACAACTGCCAGAGGAGATATCTAGCCATTGGAATATTCCAGCACAGGGTCAACATCCAATCCATTTTCCAGTAGAGGGGTTGCATCAAGGATGGAGACTGTCCATTACTTGTATTGGACAGCTGGTGGTTGGTATCTTGTGGCAAGATATCAACATCCCAGTCACTGCACATCTTGAGCCAAATTTTGATTCTATTCAGGTGTTTTCCATATTCTGCAACTTGTTCCAAGTCATATTGGTCACATCACTATTGAGGCTGATTCTTCTTTAAATAAGATTCTGCTCCAGCCTTCCAAATCGGATTGGAATGTGCGCTTTCAGGTGCGTCAACTCCATTCGGTTGTTCAAAGTTTTGACAGGGTTCAGTTTTCGCAGTTACATTCTCATTCTACCCGCTTCAGTAAGTTTCTTAGTAGGAATATTGTAACCTCAACCCATGTAAATAGTGATGCACTATCTCATTTATTTTCTACCTATGCCCGGGTTGTGGGCTTGACTTAGAATAGTTGTATTTGTTTTGTTAAAAAGGGGTATGCCCCTTTTGAAGCTTCTTCCCTCCTATTTGGAGGGTAGACTTCTTTTTCTGTAATTTATTTTTGTTCTATTGAAGAACTAACTTACTCTTCAAAAAAAAAAAGAAAGTAATCTTCCCCAAAGTTTATATTACTCAGGCTAGAAGAGCAATCTGTGCCGTGGGCAAAGAGGAAGATAGGTTTAGTCAAGCGCCGAAGCCTTCCTAGTTGAGTCAATCCGAATAGCTTCTAGTTGAGTAAGGATGCTAGCCGAAGTGTGTCAACCATTCTCGATTCAATCTGAAACTGCCCCGTTGGATTCATCATTCAATCTGACCGCTTGAAAGCTGAAGTGGGAAAGCGAAGGTCAGATTCATCACTTCCGTTTCATCCTACACTGGTCAGCGCGCCTCTGAACAATTACATTTTTTTTTTGAAGAGTAAGTTAGTTCTTCAATAGATCAAAAAAATAAAATACAGAAAAAGAAGTCTACCCTCCAAATAGGAGGGAAGAAGCTTCGAAAGGGGCAGACCCCTTTTTAACAAAACAGAATAAAACTACTCTAAGTCAAGCCCACAACCCGGGCATAGGTAGAAAATAAATGAGATAGTGCATCACTATTTATATGGGTTGAGGTTACAATATTTCTACTAATAAACTTACTGAATCGGGTACAATGAGAATGTAACTGCGAAAACTGAACCCTGTCAAAACTTTGAACAACCGAATGGAGTTGACGCACCTGAAAGCGCACATTCCAATCCGATTTGGAAGGCTGGAGCAGAATCTTATTTAAAGAAGAATCAGCCTCAATAGTGAGGTGACCAATATGACTTGGAACAAGTTGCAGAATATGGAGAACACATGAATAGAAATCAAAATTTGGCTCAAGTTGTGCAGTGACTGGGATGTTGATATCTTGCCACAAAATACCAACCACCAGCTGTCCAATACTAGTAATGGACAGTCTCCACCCTTGATGCAACCCCTCTAATGGAATATGGATTGGATTTTGACCCTGTGCTGGAATATTCCAATGGCTAGCTATCTCCTCTGGCAGTTGTAACCCAAGATAAAGGACCCTGCGGCGTACAATGTTCAGAATATTCTGAGTCATAGATCCAGATGTGTGTGCCTTCATTCTGAAAATTCTCCCATTTCATTCAGCCCAAATGTGCCAAACAAAAGCATTCACAACAAGTTTACCAAGAACTTGAATATCTTTCTTGCCTTGATCAAGCCGAAGGCTGACAGATTGCATAAAATCTAAGGGAGTCTCACTCTCACAAGGAGACAAATTCAACTTTGTGAGGATGGACGTCCAAACTGACTTGGAATACGGGCAATGGAGCAGAAGATGTGAATCCGACTCCCATGTAGCTTCACATAAGACACAGTTTGAATCACAAAGCACATGCCGTTGGAGAAGAAGCTCCTTTGTTTTAAGCCTTCTTTTTAAAAACATCCAAGCACAGATTGAATGCCTTTTAATACAACCTCTGAACCAAATCAAAGTAGGCCAATTGATGTGTGGATCAGTGATCCTGCAAACCATCTTATAAGCTGAAGTTAATGTAAATTGACCATTATCCTCTAATGTCCAAACAATTTCATCTTCAAAAGCAGGCCAAGGAACAATTTCCTGAGGAACAGTCTGAAAGATTTCCATAAGAGCATTGGACCTTGGGGTAGGAAATAACCAAGTACCAGCATGAAGAAAATGTTGAACACAAAAATCAGCACCAATACCCAGATCATAAATTGCCCTCTCACCATAGCAATCTTTAAGCCTTGGTTGAATGGGGGTCGGCTTAAAGATTGCCTCTGAACAATTACATAATATAGATAGTAAGGAAGTCGCCTTTTAGAATGCCTGCCACCCAACAACCTGACTTAGCCTTAGCTTTCGCCCTTGAATGAACTTCTAATAGATAGAGCGGCAACCGCTGTTGCTGTTGTGGGAATGCCCTCAATAAGTAGCTAAGCGAAGAGGGCTCAGAAGAAAGAGAGATTGGAAATCGATTCAAGGAGATGGGCTCGATCTCAGCCGATTAGAACGACTCTTTCTTAGTTTCAGGTGAGCTAGCAGTGTTCGAGTGTTGAAAGCGGAATGAAAAAGATCGACGAGAAGGCGACGTTCTAAGAGGATTGAATCCCTTGTTATGTTAGGATGGAGTTCAAGGCCAGTCTCGTATCTATCTCAATCCTAGGAGGGAGTCAGAGAAGAAGCTGTTGCAAGCAAAAACAAGTATCCGTATCCGTTTTGTAGCTCACTTCAGGTAGTAGGAATAAAGAGAACATCTTCTATGAATAGGGTTCCAAACCAGACAGATGAAGAAGAAGTAAAGGAAGAAGACCGCACCGAAGAAAAAGGCGGAGTGAAGTTAGGGCAGAATCCAGGCAGGGCTTGGTGCAGAGAAATTCCTATCAAATCAAAGAGAGCACTAGTCTATTTCTCATTATCAACGCTTGCTTGAACTGTACTATTTCTTAGGATCAAAGGTTGCTTTCTCTTCTAGTGGGGGTATAAACCATAGAGTAGCAAGCACGGCTTAGGCGGAGCAGAAGTTTATGCTTGCCTTGCTGACTCTTCCATTGATTAGTGAAGTGGACTACGGAAAGGCAGGGCATTAAGGTTGATAGATTGGTTCAGTCAAGCCGAGAAAGAGCCAATCAAGTACACCCTGGTTGTTATAGGCAAGATGAAATCTTAGAAGAAAGCGGTGGTAGGATCCGGCGGTAGGAAAGCCTGACCGTACTGATTACTTATAGTTGAGTTCAGAAGCGAATGCGAAGGCTAATAATTAAGATTAGACCGCCTCTTCTCCCAGATAAATAGAGTGGGGAAGACGGATTGAACAGAAGGGTTTGATGGTATTTCGTCTCAGCAGGGCATCATCCGCTTGAAAGGTTTAGTGTTCTGTGAAAACCGAAGGAGATACCTTCGATGGATAAGCATAAGAAAGAAAAGATTCCATTTCACAAGCAATTGAAAGGAGAAAGTAATCTTCCCCAAAGTTTATGTTACCCACGCTAGAAGAGCAACAATCTGTGCCGTGGGCAAAGAGGAAGATAGGTTTAGTCAAGCGCCGAAGCCTTCCTAGTTGAGTAAATCCGAATAGCTTCTAGTTGAGTAAGGATGATAGCCGAAGTGTGTCAACCATTCTCGATTCAATCTGAAACTGCCCCGTTGGATTCATCATTCAATCTGACCGCTTGAAAGCTGAAGTGGGAAAGCGAAGGTCAGATCCATCAATTCCTTTTCATCCTACACTGGTCAGCGCGCCTTTGAACAATTACATATTATAGATAGAAAGGAAGTCGCCTTTTAGACTGCCTGCCACCCAACAGCCTGACTTAGCCTTAGCTTTCGCCCTTGAATGAACTTCTAATAGATAGAGCGGCAACCGCTGTTGCTGTTGTGGGAATGCCCTCAATAAGTAGCTAAGCGAAGAGGGTTCAGAAGAAAGAGAGAATGGAAATCGATTCAAGGAGATGGGCTCGATCTCAGCCGATTAGAACGACTCTTTCTTAGTTTCAGGTGAGCTAGCAGTGTTCGAGTGTTGAAAGCGGAATGAAAAAGATCGATGAGAAGGCGACGTTCTAAGAGGATTGAATCCCTTGTTATGTTAGGATGGAGTTCAAGGCCAGTCTCGTATCTATCTCAATCCTAGGAGGGAGTCAGAGAAGAAGCTGTTGCAAGCAAAAATAAGTATCCGTATCCGTATTGTAGCTCACTTCAGGCAGTAGGAATAAAGAGAACATCTTCTATGAATAGGGTTCCAAACCAGGCAGATGAAGAAGAAGTAAAGGAAGAAGACCGCACCGAAGAAAAAGGCGGAGTGAAGTTTGGGCGGAATCCAGGCAGGGCTTGGTGCAGAGAAATTCCTATTAAATCAAAGCGAGCACTAGTCTATTTCTCATTATCAATGCTTGCTTGAACTGTACTATTTCTTAGGATCAAAGGTTGCTTCCTCGTCTAGTGGGGGTATAAACCATACGTAGCAAGCACGACTTAGGCGGAAGCAGAAGTTTATGCTTGCCTTGCTGACTCTTCCATTGATTAGTGAAGTGGACTACGGAAACGCAGGGCATTAGGTTGATAGATTGGTTTAGTGAAGCCGAGAAAGAGCCAATCAAGTACACCCTGGTTGTTATAGGCAAGATGAAATCTTAGAAGAAAGCGGTGGTAGGATCCGGCGGTAGGAAAGCCTAACCGTACTGATTACTTATAGTTGAGCTCAGAAGCGAATGCGAAGGCTGATATTAATTAAGATTAGACCGCCTCTTCTCCCAGATAAATAGAGTGGGGAAGACGGATTGAACGAAGGGTTTGATGGCATCTCGTCTCAGCAGGGCATCATCCGCTTGAAAGGTTTAGTGTTCTATGAAAACCGGAGGAGATACCTTCGATGAATAGGCATAAGAAAGAAAAGATTGCATTTCATAAGCAATTGAAAGGAGAAAGTAATCTTCCCCAAAGTTTATATTACCCAGGCTAGAAGAGCTATCTGTGCCGTGGGCAAAGAGGAAGATAGGTTTAGTCAAGCGCTGAAGCCTTCCTAGTTGAGTCAATCTGAATAGCTTCTAGTTGAGTAAGGATGATAGCCGAAGTGTGTCAACCATTCTCGATTCAATAGGAAACTGCCCCGTTGGATTCATCATTCAATCTGACCGCTTGAAGGCTGAAGTGGGAAAGCGAAGGTCAGATTCATCAATTCCTTTTCATCCTACACTGGTCAGCGCGCCTCTGAACAATTACATATTATAGATAGAAAGGAAGTCGCCTTTTAGACTGCGTGCCACCCAACAGCCTGACTTAGCCTTAGCTTTCGCCCTTGAATGAACTTCTAATAGATAGAGCGGCAACCGATGTTGCTGTTGTGGGGATGCCCTCAATAAGTAGCTAAGCGAAGAGGGTTCAGAAGAAAGAGAGATTGGAAATCGATTCAAGGAGATGGGCTCGATCTCAGCCGATTAGAACGACTCTTTCTTAGTTTCAAGTGAGCTAGAAGTGTTCGAGTGTTGAAAGCGGAATGAAAAAGATCTATGAGAGGGCGACGTTCTAAGAGGATGGAATCCCTTGTTATGTTAGGGTGGAGTTCAAGGCCAGTCTCGTATCTATCTCAATCCTAGGAGGCAGTCAGAGAAGAAGCTGTTGCAAGCAAAACAAGTATCCGTATCCGCCTTGTAGCTAACTTCAGGCAATAGGAATAAAGAGAATATCTTCTATGAATAGGGTTCCAAACCAGGCAGAAGAAGAAGAAGTAAAGGAAGAAGACCGCACCGAAGAAAAAGGCGGAGTGAAGTTAGGGCAGAATCCAGGCAGGACGAAGTGCAGAGAAATTCCTATCAAATCAAAGCGAGCACTAGTCTATTTCTTATTATCAACGCTTGCTTGAACTGTACTATTTCTTAGGATCAAAGGTTGCTTCCTCTTCTAGTGGGGGTAGAAACCATAGAGTAGCAAGCACGGCTTAGGCGGAAGCAGAAGTTTATGCTTGCCTTGCTGACTCTTCCATTGATCAGTGAAGTGGACTACGGAAAGGCAGGGCATTAAGGTTGATAGATTGGTTTAGTCAAGCCGAGAAAGAGCCAATCAAGTACACCCTGGTTGTTATAGGCAAGATGAAATCTTAGAAGAAAGAGGTGGTAGGATCTGGCAGTAGGAAAGCCTAACCGTACTGATTACTTATAGTTGAGTTCAGAAGCGAATGTGAAGGCTAATAATTAAGATTAGACCGCCTCTTCTCCCAGATAAATAGAGTGGGGAAGACGGATTGAACGGAAGGCTTTGATGGCATTTCGTCTCAGCAGGGCATCATCCGCGTGAAAGGTTTAGTGTTCTATGAAAATCGGAGGAGATACTTCGATGGATAAGCATAAGAAATAAAATATTCCATTTCATAAGTAATTGAAAGGAGAAAGTAATCTTCCCCAAAGTTTATATTACCCAGGCTAGAAGAGCAATCTGTGCCGTTGGCAAAGAGGAAGATAGGTTTAGTCAAGCACCGAAGCCTTCCTAGTTGAGTCAATCCGAATAGCTTCTAGTTGAGTAAGGATGATAGCCGAAGTGTGTCAACCATTCTCGATTCAATCTGAAACTGACCCGTTGGATTCATCATTCAATCTGACCGCTTGAAAGCTGAAGTGGGAAAGCGAAGGTCAGATCCATCAATTCCTTTTCAACCTACACTGGTCAGCACGCCTCTGAACAATTACATATTATAGATAGAAAGGAAGTCGCCTTTTAGACTGCCTGCCACCCAACAGCCTGACTTAGCCTCAGCTTTCGCCCTAATGGATAGAGCGGCAACCACTGTTGCTGTGGTGGGAATACCCTCAATAAGTAGCTAAGCGAAGAGGTTTCAGAA
The DNA here is from genome assembly GCA_012931725.1 of Litsea cubeba. Classification (NCBI taxonomy): domain Eukaryota; kingdom Viridiplantae; phylum Streptophyta; class Magnoliopsida; order Laurales; family Lauraceae; genus Litsea; species Litsea cubeba. The sequence continues at coordinate 60,957 of WHSA01000698.1, forward strand.
GAAAGAGAGATTGGAAATCGATTCAAGGAGATGGGCTCGATCTCAGCCGATTAGAACGACTCTTTCTTAGTTTCAGGTGAGCTAGCAGTGTTCGAGTGTTGAAAGCGGAATGAAAAAGATCTATGAGAAGGCGACGTTCTAAGAGGATGAAATCCCTTGTCATGTTAGGATGGAGTTCAAGGCCAGTCTCGTATCTATCTCAATCCTAGGAGGCAGTCAGAGAAGAAGCTGTTGCAAGCAAAAACAAGTATCCGTATCCGTCTTGTAGCTAACTTCAGGCAATTGGAATAAAGAGAATATCTTCTATGAATAGGGTTCCAAACCAGGCAGAAGAAGAAGAAGTAAAGGAAGAAGACCGCACCGAAGAAAAAGGCGGAGTGAAGTTAGGGCAGAATCCAGGCAGGACGAAGTGCAGAGAAATTCCTATCAAATCAAAGCGAGCACTAGTCTATTTCTTATTATCAACGCTTGCTTGAACTGTACTATTTCTTAGGATCAAATGGTTGCTTCCTCTTCTAGTGGGGGTAGAAACCATAGAGTAGCAAGCACGGCTTAGGCGGAAGCAGAAGTTTATGCTTGCCTTGCTGACTCTTCCATTGATCAGTGAAGTGGACTACGGAAAGGCAGGGCATTAAGGTTGATAGATTGGTTTAGTCAAGCCGAGAAAGAGCCAATCAAGTACACCCTGGTTGTTATAGGCAAGATGAAATCTTAGAAGAAAGCGGTGGTAGGATCCGGCCGTAGGAAAGCCTAACCGTACTGATTAGTTATAGTTGAGTTCAGAAGCGAATGCGAAGGCTAATAATTAAGATTAGACCGCCTCTTCTCCCAGATAAATAGAGTGGGGAAGACGGATTGAACAGAAGGGTTTGATGGCATTTCGTCTCAGCAGGGCATCATCAGCTTGAAAGGTTTAGTGTTCTGTGAAAACCGGAGGAGATACCTTCGATGGATAAGCATAAGAAAGAAAAGATTCCATTTCATAAGCAATTGAAAGGAGAAAGTAATCTTCCCCAAAGTTTATATTACCCAGGCTAGAAGAGCAGTCTGTGCCGTGGGCGAAAAGGAAGATAGGTTTAGTCAAGCGCCGAGGCCTTCCTAGTTGAGTCAATCCGAATAGCTTCTAGTTGAGTAAGGATGATAGCCGAAGTGTGTCAACCATTCTCGATTCAATCTGAAACTGCCCCGTCGGATTCATCATTCAATCTGACCGCTTGAAAGCAGAAGTGGGAAAGCGAAGGTCAGATCCATCAATTCCTTTTCATCCTACACTGGTCAGGCGGGCCTCTGAACAATTACATATTATAGATATAAAGGAAGTCGCCTTTTAGACTGCCTGCCACCCAACAGCCTGACTTAGCCTCAGCTTTCGCCCTAATGGATAGATCGGCAACCACTGTTGCTGTTGTGGGAATACCCTCAATAAGTAGCTAAGCGAAGAGGTTTCAGAAGAAAGAGAGATTGGAAATCGATTCAAGGAGATGGGCTCGATCTCAGCCGATTAGAACGACTCTTTCTTAGTTTCAGGTGAGCTAGCAGTGTTCGAGTGTTGAAAGCGGAATGAAAAAGATCTATGAGAAGGCGACGTTCTAAGAGGATGGAATCCCTTGTCATGTTAGGATGGAGTTCAAGGCCAGTCTCGTATCTATCTCAATCCTAGGAGGGAGTCAGAGAAGAAGCTGTTGCAAGCAAAAACAAGTATCCGTATCCGCCTTGTAGCTAACTTCAGGCAATAGGAATAAAGAGAACATCTTCTATGAATAGGGTTCCAAACCAGGCAGAAGAAGAAGAAGTAAAGGAAGAAGACCGCACCGAAGAAAAAGGCGGAGTGAAGTTAGGGCAGAATCCAGGCAGGACGAAGTGCAGAGAAATTCCTATCAAATCAAAGCGAGCACTAGTCTATTTCTTATTATCAACGCTTGCTTGAACTGTACTATTTCTTAGGATCAAAGGTTGCTTCCTCTTCTAGTGGGGGTAGAAGCCATAGAGTAGCAAGCACGGCTTAGGCGGAAGCAGAAGTTTATGCTTGCCTTGCTGACTCTTCCATTGATTAGTGAAGTGGACTACGGAAAGGCCGGGCATTAAGGTTGATAGATTGGTTTAGTCAAGCCGAAAAAGAGCCAATCAAGTACACCCTGGTTGTTATAGGCAAGATGAAATCTTAGAAGAAAGAGGTGGTAGGATCTGGCAGTAGGAAAGCCTAACCGTACTGATTACTTATAGTTGAGTTCAGAAGCGAATGTGAAGGCTAATAATTAAGATTAGACCGCCTCTTCTCCCAGATAAATAGAGTGGGGAAGACGGATTGAACGGAATGCTTTGATGGCATTTCGTCTCAGCAGGGCATCATCCGCGTGAAAGGTTTAGTGTTCTATGAAAACCGGAGGAGATACTTTCGATGGATAAGCATAAGAAATAAAATATTCCATTTCATAAGAAATTGAACGGAGAAAGTAATCTTCCCCAAAGTTTATATTACCCAGGCTAGAAGAGCAATCTGTGCCGTTGGCAAAGAGGAAGATAGGTTTAGTCAAGCACCGAAGCCTTCCTAGTTGAGCCAATCCGAATAGCTTCTAGTTGAGTAAGGATGATAGCCGAAGTGTGTCAACCATTCTCGATTCAATCTGAAACTGCCCCACTGGATTCATCATTCAATCTGACCGCTTGAAAGCTGAAGTGGGAAAGGGAAGGTCAGATCCATCAATTCCTTTTCATCCTACACTGGTCAGCGCGCCTCTGAACAATTACATATTATAGATAGAAAGGAAGACGCCTTTTAGACTGCCTCCTACCCAACAGCCTGACTTAGCCTTAGCTTTCGCCCTAATGGATAGAGCGGCAACCACTGTTGCTGTTGTGGGAATACCCTTAATAAGTAGCTAAGCGAAGAGGGTTCAGAAGAAAGAGAGATTGGAAATCGATTCAACGAGATGGGCTCGATCTCAGCCGATTAGAACGACTCTTTCTTAGTTTCAGGTGAGCTAGCAGTGTTCGAGTGTTGAAAGCGGAATGAAAAAGATCTATGAGAAGGCGACGTTCTAAGAGGATGGAATCCCTTGTCATGTTAGGATGGAGTTCAAGGCCAGTCTCGTATCTATCTCAATCCTAGGAGGCAGTCAGAGAAGAAGCTGTTGCAAGCAAAAATAAGTATCCGTATCCGTCTTGTAGCTAACTTCAGGCAATAGGAATAAAGAGAATATCTTCTATGAATAGGGTTCCAAACCAGGCAGAAGAAGAAGAAGTAAAGGAAGAAGACTGCACCGAAGAAAAAGGCGGAGTGAAGTTAGGGCAGAATCCAGGCAGGACGAAGTGCAGAGAAATTCCTATCGAATCAAAGCGAGCACTAGTCTATTTCTTATCATCAACGCTTGCTTGAACTGTACTATTTCTTAGGATCAAAGGTTGCTTCCTCTTCTAGTGGGGGTAGAAACCATAAAGTAGCAAGCACGGCTTAGGCGGAAGCAGAAGTTTATGCTTGCCTTGCTGACTCTTCCATTGATCAGTGAAGTGGACTACGGAAAGGCAGGGCATTAAGGTTGATAGATTGGTTTAGTCAAGCCGAGAAAGAGCCAATCAAGTACACCCTGGTTGTTATAGGCAAGATGAAATCTTAGAAAAAAGCGGTGGTAGGATCCGGCGGTAGGAAAGCCTAACCGTACTGTTTACTTATAGTTGAGTTCAGAAGCGAATGCGAAGGCTAATAATTAAGATTAGACCGCCTTTTCTCCCAGATAAATAGAGTGGGGAAGACGGATTGAACGGAAGGGTTTGATGGCATTTCGTCTCAGCAGGACATCATCCGCTTGAAAGGTTTAGTGTTCTATGAAAACCGGAGGAGATACCTTCGATGAATAGGCAGAAGAAAGAAAAGATTCCATTTCATAAGCAATTGAAAGGAGAAAGTAATCTTCCCCAAAGTTTATATGACCCAGGCTAGAAGAGCAATCTGTGCCGTGGGCAAAGAGGAAGATAGGTTTAGTCAAGCGCCGAAGCCTTCCTAGTTGAGTCAATCCGAATAGCTTCTAGTTGAGTAAGGATGATAGCCGAAGTGTGTCAACCATTCTCGATTCAATCTGAAACTGCCCCGTTGGATTCAACATTCAATCTGACCGCTTGAAAGCTGAAGTGGGAAAGCGAAGGTCAGATCCATCAATTCCTTTTCATCCTACACTGGTCAGCGCGCCTCTGAACAATTACATATTATAGATAGAAAGGAAGTCGCCTTTTAGACTGCCTGCCACCCAACAGCTTGACTTAGCCTTAGCTTTCGCCCTTGAATGAACTTATAATGGATAGAGCGGCAACCGCTGTTGCTGTTGTGGGGATGCCCTCGATAAGTAGCTAAGCGAAGAGGGTTCAGAAGAAAGAGAGATTGGAAATCGATTCAAGGAGATGGGCTCGATCTCAGCCGATTAGAACGACTCTTTCTTAGTTTCAAGTGAGCTAGAAGTGTTCGAGTGTTGAAAGCGGAATGAAAAAGATCTATGAGAAGGCGACGTTCTAAGAGGATGGAATCCCTTGTTATGTTAGGGTGGAGTTCAAGGCCAGTCTCGTATCTATCTCAATCCTAGGAGGCAGTCAGAGAAGAAGTTGTTGCAAGTAAAAACAAGTATCCGTATCCGTCTTGTAGCTCACTTCAGGCAATAGGAATAAAGAGAATATCTTCTATGAATAGGGTTCCAAATCAGGCAGAAGAAGAAGAAGTAAAGGAAGAAGACCGCACCGAAGAAAAAGGCGGAGTGAAGTTAGGGCAGAATCCAGGCAGGACGAAGTGCAGAGAAACTCCTATCAAATCAAAGCGAGCACTAGTCTATTTCTTATTATCAACGCTTGCTTGAACTGTACTATTTCTTAGGATCAAAGGTTGCTTCCTCTTCTAGTGGGGGTAGAAGCCATAGAGTAGCAAGCACGGCTTAGGCGGAAGCAGAAGTTTATGCTTGCCTTGCTGACTCTTCCATTGATTAGTGAAGTGGACTACGGAAAGGCCGGGCATTAAGGTTGATAGATTGGTTTAGTCAAGCCGAAAAAGAGCCAATCAAGTACACCCTGGTTGTTATAGGCAAGATGAAATCTTAGAAGAAAGAGGTGGTAGGATCGGGCAGTAGGAAAGCCTAACCGTACTGATTACTTATAGTTGAGTTCAGAAGCGAATGCGAAGGCTAATAATTAAGATTAGACCGCCTCTTCTCCCAGATAAATAGAGTGGGGAAGACGGATTGAACGGAAGGCTTTGATGGCATTTCGTCTCAGCAGGGCATCATCCGCGTGAAAGGTTTAGTGTTCTATGAAAACCGGAGGAGATACTTTCGATGGATAAGCATAAGAAATAAAATATTCCATTTCATAAGAAATTGAAAGGAGAAAGTAATCTTCCCCAAAGTTTATATATTTTTTTTTTTGAAGAATAAGTTAGTTCTTCATTTCTGTAAAAAATAATAAATTACAATGGAATCCCAAAACCCAAAACGATCTAAGAGATTCCAAAATGGGGCATACCCCATAGAGCCAACAAACCTACTAATCACCAAAGAAACCTAAAAGGCAAGAAAACATTATAAAATGCCCACAGCCCGGGCTCCAAGCATAAACGAAAAAATGCACTCCCTAAGAAAATCAATCCTAATCACAGGAAGATTTATACAGAGTTTCAAGATTACAAAAATTAATTGGAATTGTATCCACATTCCTACTAATGAATTTACTGAACTTTAAAGTCTTCGAATGAATCAATGAAAATTGCACCTGTGGAAAACTCTTAATAACAGCATGAAGTCTCCTTGCTTGGAACCGCTCCCTCCAATCAGATTGAGTAGGGTCTCGAAGCAGATGCTGAAGAGAAAGTTCTGCCTCAATTGTGATTGAGCTTTCAGTGTGTGGGAGTAGATGCAGAATTTGGAATACGCCTTCATAAAAATTGATCAACTGCGCAATGTGTACATGCTTGGGTTGATGGACAGCTCTCCATAAAATGCCAACCAATACCTGATTAGCTGGGACTATGGATAATCTCCAACTGTTGCATCGCTCATCAGTCAAACTAGGAGGAGACAGTTGGACATGTGGAGGAATATTCCAATGGCAGTGAATGTAATCAGGTAAACTGATGCCCAGATAAAGAATTCGAGTAGTCACCACTTGGATTATTTTGTGCAGAATTGACTCTCGAGTATTGGAAACTTGCTTGAAAATCCTGCCATTTCGCTCTGCCCATATATGCCAAACAAAGGCATTGAAGAAAAGTTTCCCAAGTGTTAAAGCTCCTACCTCTTGCTGATCTAACCGAGATATTACTGATTCTAGCAATTCAAGCACAGTATCACAGTGGACTGCCACCAAATTCAGCTTAAAAAGCATTAGATTCCAAATTGCTTGAGAGTAAGGGCAATGAACCATAAGATGAGTAGCGGTCTCCCATGTGCAGTCACAAAGTACACAACATGAATCACAATCAACATTCCTCTGGAGCAGGAAGTCTTTGGTTTTCAGTCTTTCTCTAAGAAGCATCCATGCACATACTGAATGTTTTTTTATACATCCTTTAAACCAAATTGCAGAAGGCCATTGGAGAGTCTGATTAGAGAAATTACAAAGATAATTGTAAGAGGAGCGTAGAGTAAATTTCCCCTGATTTTCAAGAGTCCAAACAATTTCATCCTCAAAGTGTACCCATGGCTGGATCTCAGCAGGAATTGTTTGTACAATATCCATCAACTGATTCGAAGTCGGAGTAGGAAGATTCCACCCCTCATTCTGAATAAATTGGCTGACCTTGATGTCAGTACCCAAACCCAAATCATAGATTGCTCGATCACCATAACAGTCCCTTAATCGACCACCATTTAGCCAAGGATCCGTCCAGAAGTGAGTTAAATGGCCATTCCCAATAAGAAATTTAATATGAGGTAGAGCCACATGACGAAGAGCTAGAATGCCTTTCCACCCCCACGATGCAGACTTTGGGACTGGAGCATCCCAAAGGGAGCACCCATGCAAATATCTAGCATAAACCCACATATTCCAGCAAGTATTTTTTTTTATAACAACATTCCACACTTGCCTTACAAAGGCAGCTTTTGCAACTCCATGAATGGACCGAATGCCCAGACCTCCCAAATTAATAGGTTGGCAAATGGAATTCCAGGCTATAGGATGAATATAATTTGAAGTCCAACAATTCCAAAAGAAATCCCTCACCTGGCGATCAAGAGCATGCAAAGTAGCTTGGGGAAGAAGGAAGACAGTTGCCCAGAATAAATGAAATGAAGCTAAAGTAGATTTAATCAGTTCCAATCTACCTGCATATGATAAAACCTTGGCTTTCCACCCAAGCTAGGCGCTGTTGAACTTTGGCCAAAAGAGCTTGACAGTCACTGAAATTTAGCTTTTTTGAGGACAGAGGTACTCCCAGATACCTGATTGGAAATTTTGCCTGAGGAATATTTAGGATTGAGGATATGGCACTTTGAGTTTCCCTTGTACAATTTGCAAAAAGAATAGCACTCTTTAACCAGTTCACACCAAGGCCAGTAAATTCTTTAAAGTGCTGAAGGAAGTGTCTGAGGTTTGCAGCTGCAACTTCAGAAGCCTTGCTAAACACAATCAAATCATCAGCAAACATTAAATGGGAAATGGTTGCATTCCTTTTCACAAATGGCGAAGGAATCATATTCGAAGAAGCATATTGTGTCATCATTAAAGAGAAAAATTCCATAACTATAGCAAAAAGGAACGGTGATAACGGGCAGCCCTGTCTCAATCCTCGAGTTCCTTGAAAGAAACCCTCAGCACCCCCATTAACCAAAACTGAGAACTTCGCACCTGAAACACATGCCATGATGAGCTTGATTATGTGGTCCGGGAACTGTAAACACTTCAGAGCAGCCATCAAGAAATCCCAACTGACACTATCATAAGCTTTTGCAAGGTCAATCTTGATACACATTCTAGGAGTCCCTTGATCAATATGAAAATTATGGATAAGATCTTGCGCAAGAAGGATGTTATCTGTGATATTTCTGCCAGGAACAAAAGCTGATTGCATTGGACTCACAATTTTAGCAATTGTAACTTTGAGTCGGTTCACCAAAATTCTGCTAATAATTTTGTACAACTCATTTGTCAAAGCAATAGGCCGAAATTTATCTGGGGTATTTGCATTTTCAGTCTTTGGAACCAATACAATGAAAGTATTTTTCAGTTGTTTCAACATGGAACCATGTTTGAAGAAGTCCTTAATACCTGCACAAACATCCTTGCCAATAATAGGCCAGCACACCTTGAAAAAATGTGCGTTGAAACCATCAGGCCCTGGGGCTTTATTAGGATTTGCAGCCTTAATCACCTCCTCAATTTCAGAAGTTGTAACTGGATTCATAAGGTTTAAGGCATCCTCTTCAGAAACATAGCCATAAGGGATGACATGAGAAAGATCAGGAAAATGGTTATCAACCATAGGAGCCAAAATCTTTTGGAAGTGAGAAACAAATGTTGCAGCAATACCTGATGGTTCATTATAAATGTTCCCTTCTGTATCCTCAATTTGTGTAATAAAGGATTGTGTATGTCTTTTCCGCATAAGCCGATAAAAATACTTGGTGTTACTATCCCCCAAGTTTACTGCCAAATCCCTTGAACGCTGCTTGTACATACTTTCCTCAGCCTTTAATAGGAGATCAAGGTCAAACCTTGCCTGACGCTCTTGTTCCTGAATATTCTTATTTCTCGGATCATCCACTAGAGTCTTCTGCAAATTTTCTAACTGTAGAGATGCCTCTGTGAGCTTTGTTGGGAGAGATGATTGTAACTTCTTCCATTCAATAATATTTTTCTTCACAGCTGAGAGCTTACTAACCACCTTATAAAGTGGAGTGCCATGAATTTGAGTATCCCAAGAGTTTTTCACAACTTGGAAAAATCCCGGCATTTTGGCCCAAAAGTTATAATATCTGAATGGAGCTTTAAAGTGATACCTGGCAGGTTTCTTTATTTTTCAGGTTTCTTTATTTTTCAGGTTTCTTTATTTTTCAGGTTTCTTTATTTTTCAGGTTTCTTTATTTTTTTAGGTTTCTTTATTTTTCAGGTTTCTTTATTTTTCAGGTTTCTTTATTTTTTAGGTTTCTTTATTTTTCAGGTTTCTTATTTTTCAGGTTTCTTTATTTTTTTTTTTAGGTTTCTTTATTTTTCAGGTTTCTTTATTTTTCAGGTTTCTTTATTTTTTTTTTTTAGGTTTCTTTATTTTTCAGGTTTCTTTATTTTTTTTCAGGTTTCTTTATTTTTTTTCAGGTTTCTTTATTTTTCAGGTTTCTTTATTTTTTCAGGTTTCTTATTTCAGGTTTATATTATAACTTTTGGGCCAAAATGCCGGGATTAAGGCCCCAAAGTTTATATTACCCGGCTAGAAGAGCAATCTGTGCTGTTGGCAAAGAGGAAGATAGGTTTAGTCAAGCACCGAAGCCTTCCTAGTTGAGTCAATCCGAATAGCTTCTAGTTGAGTAAGGATGATAGCCGAAGTGTGTCAACCATTCTCGATTCAATCTGAAACTGCCCCACTGGATTCATCATTCAATCTGACCGCTTGAAAGCTGAAGTGGGAAAGGGAAGGTCAGATCCATCAATTCCTTTTCATCCTACACTGGTCAGCGCGCCTCTGAACAATTACATATTATAGATAGAAAGGAAGACGCCTTTTAGACTGCCTACTACCCAACAGCCTGACTTAGCCTTAGCTTTCGCCCTAATGGATAGAGCGGCAACCACTGTTGCTGTTGTGGGAATACCCTCAATAAGTAGCTAAGCGAAGAGGGTTCAGAAGAAAGAGAGATTGGAAATCGATTCAACGAGATGGGCTCGATCTCAGGCGATTAGAACGACTCTTTCTTAGTTTCAGGTGAGCTAGCAGTGTTCGAGTGTTGAAAGCGGAATGAAAAAGATCTATGAGAAGGCGACGTTCTAAGAGGATGGAATCCCTTGTCATGTTAGGATGGAGTTCAAGGCCAGTCTCGTATCTATCTCAATCCTAGGAGGCAGTCAGAGAAGAAGCTGTTGCAAGCAAAAATAAGTATCCGTATCCGTCTTGTAGCTAACTTCAGGCAATAGGAATAAAGAGAATATCTTCTATGAATAGGGTTCCAAACCAGGCAGAAGAAGAAGAAGTAAAGGAAGAAGACCGCACCGAAGAAAAAGGCGGAGTGAAGTTAGGGCAGAATCCAGGCAGGACGAAGTGCAGAGAAATTCCTATCGAATCAAAGCGAGCACTAGTCTATTTCTTATCATCAACGCTTGCTTGAACTGTACTATTTCTTAGGATCAAAGGTTGCTTCCACTTCTAGTGGGGGTAGAAACCATAAAGTAGCAAGCACGGCTTAGGCGGAAGCAGAAGTTTATGCTTGCCTTGCTGACTCTTCCATTGATTAGTGAAGTGGACTACGGAAAGGCAGGGCATTAAGGTTGATAGATTGGTTTAGTCAAGCCGAGAAAGAGCCAATCAAGTACACCCTGGTTGTTATAGGCAAGATGAAATCTTAGAAAAAAGCGGTGGTAGGATCCGGCGGTAGGAAAGCCTAACCGTACTGTTTACTTATAGTTGAGTTCAGAAGCGAATGCGAAGGCTAATAATTAAGATTAGACCGCCTTTTCTCCCAGATAAATAGAGTGGGGAAGGCGGATTGAACGGAAGGGTTTGATGGCATTTCGTCTCAGCAGGACATCATCCGCTTGAAAGGTTTAGTGTTCTATGAAAACCGGAGGAGATACCTTCGATGAATAGGCAGAAGAAAGAAAAGATTCCATTTCATAAGCAATTGAAAGCAGAAAGTAATCTTCCCCAAAGTTTATATGACCCAGGCTAGAAGAGCAATCTGTGCCGTGGGCAAAGAGGAAGATAGGTTTAGTCAAGCGCCGAAGCCTTCCTAGTTGAGTCAATCCGAATAGCTTCTAGTTGAGTAAGGATGATAGCCGAAGTGTGTCAACCATTCTCGATTCAATCTGAAACTGCCCCGTTGGACTCAACATTCAATCTGACCGCTTGAAAGCTGAAGTGGGAAAGCGAAGGTCAGATCCATCAATTCCTTTTCATCCTACACTGGTCAGCGCGCCTCTGAACAATTACATATTATAGATAGAAAGGAAGTCGCCTTTTAGACTGCCTGCCACCCAACAGCTTGACTTAGCCTTAGCTTTCGCCCTTGAATGAACTTATAATGGATAGAGCGGCAACCGCTGTTGCTGTTGTGGGATGCCCTCGATAAGTAGCTAAGCGAAGAGGGTTCAGAAGAAAGAGAGATTGGAAATCGATTCAAGGAGACGGGCTCGATCTCAGCCGATTAGAACGACTCTTTCTTAGTTTCAAGTGAGCTAGAAGTGTTCGAGTGTTGAAAGCGGAATCAAAAAGATCTATGAGAAGGCGACGTTCTAAGAGGATGGAATCCCTTGTTATGTTAGGGTGGAGTTCAAGGCCAGTCTCGTATCTATCTCAATCCTAGGAGGCAGTCAGAGAAGAAGCTGTTGCAAGCAAAAACAAGTATCCGTATCCGCCTTGTAGCTAACTTCAGGCAATAGGAATAAAGAGAATATCTTCTATGAATAGGGTTCCAAACCAGGCAGAAGAAGAAGAAGTAAAGGAAGAAGACCGCACCGAAGAAAAAGGCGGAGTGAAGTTATGGCAGAATCCAGGCAGGACGAAGTGCAGAGAAATTCCTATCGAATCAAAGCGAGCACTAGTCTATTTCTTATCATCAACGCTTGCTTGAACTGTACTATTTCTTAGGATCAAAGGTTGCTTCCTCTTCTAGTGGGGGTAGAAACCATAGAGTAGCAAGCACGGCTTAGGCGGAAGCATAAGTTTATGCTTGCCTTGCTGACTCTTCCATTGATCAGTGAAGTGGACTACGGAAAGGCAGGGCGTTAAGGTTGATAGATTGGTTCAGTGAAGCCGAGAAAGAGCCAATCAAGTACACCCTGGTTGTTATAGACAAGATGAAATCTTAGAAGAAAGCGGCGGTAGGATCCGGCGGTAGGAAAGCCTAACCGTACTGATTACTTATAGTTGAGTTCAGAAGCGAATGCGAAGGCTAATAATTAAGATTAGACCGCCTCTTCTCCCAGATAAATAGAGTGGGGAAGACGGATTGAACGGAAGGCTTTGATGGCATTTCGTCTCAGCAGGGCATCATCCGCGTGAAAGGTTTAGTGTTCTATGAAAACCGGAGGAGATACTTTCGATGGATAAGCATAAGAAATAAAATATTCCATTTCATAAGAAATTGAACGGAGAAAGTAATCTTCCCCAAAGTTTATATTACCCAGGCTAGAAGAGCAGTCTGTGCCGTGGGCGAAAAGGAAGATAGGTTTAGTCAAGCGCCGAGGCCTTCCTAGTTAAGTCAATCCGAATAGCTTCTAGTTGAGTAAGGATGATAGCCGAAGTGTGTCAACCATTCTCGATTCAATCTGAAACTGCCCCGTCGGATTCATCATTCAATCTGACCGCTTGAAAGCAGAAGTGGGAAAGCGAAGGTCAGATCCATCAATTCCTTTTCATCCTACACTGGTCGGCGGGCCTCTGAACAATTACATATTATAGATATAAAGGAAGTCGCCTTTTAGACTGCCTGCCACCCAACAGCCTGACTTAGCCTCAGCTTTCGCCCTAATGGATAGATCGGCAACCACTGTTGCCGTTGTGGGAATACCCTCAATAAGTAGCTAAGCGAAGAGGTTTCAGAAGAAGGAGAGAATGGAAATCGATTCAAGGAGATGGGCTCGATCTCAGCCGATTAGAACGACTCTTTCTTAGTTTTAGGTGAGCTAGCAGTGTTCGAGTGTTGAAAGCGGAATGAAAAAGATCTATGAGAAGGCGACGTTCTAAGAGTATGGAATCCCTTGTCATGTTAGGATGGAGTTCAAGGCCAGTCTCGTATCTATCTCAATCCTAGGAGGCAGTCAGAGAAGAAGCTGTTGCAAGCAAAAACAAGTATCCGTATCCGCCTTGTAGCTAACTTCAGGCAATAGGAATAAAGAGAATATCTTCTATGAATAGGGTTCCAAACCAGGCAGAAGAAGAAGAAGTAAAGGAAGAAGACCGCACCGAAGAAAAAGGCGGAGTGAAGTTAGGGCAGAATCCAGGCAGGACGAAGTGCAGAGAAATTCCTATCAAATCAAAGCGAGCACTAGTCTATTTCTTATTATCAACGCTTGCTTGAACTGTACTATTTCTTAGGATCAAAGGTTGCTTCCTCTTCTAGTGGGGGTAGAAACCATAGAGTAGCAAGCACGGCTTAGGCGGAAGCAGAAGTTTATGCTTGCCTTGCTGACTCTTCCATTGATTAGTGAAGTGGACTACGGAAAGGCCGGGCATTAAGGTTGATAGATTGGTTTAGTCAAGCCGAAAAAGAGCCAATCAAGTACACCCTGGTTGTTATAGGCAAGATGAAATCTTAGAAGAAAGAGGTGGTAGGATCTGGCAGTAGGAAAGCCTAACCGTACTGATTACTTATAGTTGAGTTCAGAAGCGAATGCGAAGGCTAATAATTAAGATTAGACCGCCTCTTCTCCCAGATAAATAGAGTGGGGAAGACGGATTGAACGGAAGGCTTTGATGGCATTTCGTCTCAGCAGGGCATCATCCGCGTGAAAGGTTTAGTGTTCTATGAAAACCGGAGGAGATACTTTCGATGGATAAGCATAAGAAATAAAATATTCCATTTCATAAGAAATTGAAAGGAGAAAGTAATCTTCCCCAAAGTTTATATTACCCGGCTAGAAGAGCAATCTGTGCCGTTGGCAAAGAGGAAGATAGGTTTAGTCAAGCACCGAAGCCTTCCTAGTTGAGTCAATCCGAATAGCTTCTAGTTGAGTAAGGATGATAGCCGAAGTGTGTCAACCATTCTCGATTCAATCTGAAACTGCCCCACTGGATTCATCATTCAATCTGACCGCTTGAAAGCTGAAGTGGGAAAGGGAAGGTCAGATCCATCAATTCCTTTTCATCCTACACTGGTCAGCGCGCCTCTGAACAATTACATATTATAGATAGAAAGGAAGACGCCTTTTAGACTGCCTACTACCCAACAGCCTGACTTAGCCTTAGCTTTCGCCCTAATGGATAGAGCGGCAACCACTGTTGCTGTTGTGGGAATACCCTCAATAAGTAGCTAAGCGAAGAGGGTTCAGAAGAAAGAGAGATTGGAAATCGATTCAACGAGATGGGCTCGATCTCAGGCGATTAGAACGACTCTTTCTTAGTTTCAGGTGAGCTAGCAGTGTTCGAGTGTTGAAAGCGGAATGAAAAAGATCTATGAGAAGGCGACGTTCTAAGAGGATGGAATCCCTTGTCATGTTAGGATGGAGTTCAAGGCCAGTCTCGTATCTATCTCAATCCTAGGAGGCAGTCAGAGAAGAAGCTGTTGCAAGCAAAAATAAGTATCCGTATCCGTCTTGTAGCTAACTTCAGGCAATAGGAATAAAGAGAATATCTTCTATGAATAGGGTTCCAAACCAGGCAGAAGAAGAAGAAGTAAAGGAAGAAGACCGCACCGAAGAAAAAGGCGGAGTGAAGTTAGGGCAGAATCCAGGCAGGACGAAGTGCAGAGAAATTCCTATCAAATCAAAGCGAGCACTAGTCTATTTCTTATTATCATCGCTTGCTTGAACTGTACTATTTCTTAGGATCAAAGGCTGCTTCCTCTTCTAGTGGGGGTAGAAACCATAGAGTAGCAAGCACGGCTTAGGCGGAAGCAGAAGTTTATGCTTGCCTTGCTGACTCTTCCATTGATCAGTGAAGTGGACTACGGAAAGGCAGGGCATTAAGGTTGATAGATTGGTTCAGTCAAGCCGAGAAAGAGCCAATCAAGTACACCCTGGTTGTTATAGACAAGATGAAATCTTAGAAGAAAGCGGTGGTAAGATCCGGCCGTAGGAAAGCCTAACCGTACTGATTAGTTGTAGTTGAGTTCAGAAGCGAATGCGAAGGCTAATAATTAAGATTAGACCGCCTCTTCTCCCAGATAAATAGAGTGGGGAAGACGGATTGAACGGAAGGGTTTGATGGCATTTCGTCTCAGCAGGGCATCATCAGCTTGAAAGGTTTAGTGTTCCGTGAAAACCGGAGGAGATACCTTCGATGGATAAGCATAAGAAAGAAAAGATTCCATTTCATAAGCAATTGAAAGGAGAAAGTAATCTTCCCCAAAGTTTATATTACCCAGGCTAGAAGAGCAGTCTGTGCCGTGGGCGAAAAGGAAGATAGGTTTAGTCAAGCGCCGAGGCCTTCCTAGTTAAGTCAATCCGAATAGCTTCTAGTTGAGTAAGGATGATAGCCGAAGTGTGTCAACCATTCTCGATTCAATCTGAAACTGCCCCGTCGGATTCATCATTCAATCTGACCGCTTGAAAGCAGAAGTGGGAAAGCGAAGGTCAGATCCATCAATTCCTTTTCATCCTACACTGGTCGGCGGGCCTCTGAACAATTACATATTATAGATATAAAGGAAGTCGCCTTTTAGACTGCCTGCCACCCAACAGCCTGACTTAGCCTCAGCTTTCGCCCTAATGGATAGATCGGCAACCACTGTTGCCGTTGTGGGAATACCCTCAATAAGTAGCTAAGCGAAGAGGTTTCAGAAGAAGGAGAGAATGGAAATCGATTCAAGGAGATGGGCTCGATCTCAGCCGATTAGAACGACTCTTTCTTAGTTTTAGGTGAGCTAGCAGTGTTCGAGTGTTGAAAGCGGAATGAAAAAGATCTATGAGAAGGCGACGTTCTAAGAGTATGGAATCCCTTGTCATGTTAGGATGGAGTTCAAGGCCAGTCTCGTATCTATCTCAATCCTAGGAGGCAGTCAGAGAAGAAGTTGTTGCAAGTAAAAACAAGTATCCGTATCCGTCTTGTAGCTCACTTCAGGCAATAGGAATAAAGAGAATATCTTCTATGAATAGGGTTCCAAATCAGGCAGAAGAAGAAGAAGTAAAGGAAGAAGACCGCACCGAAGAAAAAGGCGGAGTGAAGTTAGGGCAGAATCCAGGCAGGACGAAGTGCAGAGAAATTCCTATCAAATCAAAGCGAGCACTAGTCTATTTCTTATTATCAACGCTTGCTTGAACTGTACTATTTCTTAGGATCAAAGGTTGCTTCCTCTTCTAGTGGGGGTAGAAGCCATAGAGTAGCAAGCACGGCTTAGGCGGAAGCAGAAGTTTATGCTTGCCTTGCTGACTCTTCCATTGATTAGTGAAGTGGACTACGGAAAGGCCGGGCATTAAGGTTGATAGATTGGTTTAGTCAAGCCGAAAAAGAGCCAATCAAGTACACCCTGGTTGTTATAGGCAAGATGAAATCTTAGAAGAAAGAGGTGGTAGGATCTGGCAGTAGGAAAGCCTAACCGTACTGATTACTTATAGTTGAGTTCAGAAGCGAATGCGAAGGCTAATAATTAAGATTAGACCGCCTCTTCTCCCAGATAAATAGAGTGGGGAAGACGGATTGAACGGAAGGCTTTGATGGCATTTCGTCTCAGCAGGGCATCATCCGCGTGAAAGGTTTAGTGTTCTATGAAAACCGGAGGAGATACTTTCGATGGATAAGCATAAGAAATAAAATATTCCATTTCATAAGAAATTGAAAGGAGAAAGTAATCTTCCCCAAAGTTTATATTACCCGGCTAGAAGAGCAATCTGTGCCGTTGGCAAAGAGGAAGATAGGTTTAGTCAAGCACCGAAGCCTTCCTAGTTGAGTCAATCCGAATAGCTTCTAGTTGAGTAAGGATGATAGCCGAAGTGTGTCAACCATTCTCGATTCAATCTGAAACTGCCCCACTGGATTCATCATTCAATCTGACCGCTTGAAAGCTGAAGTGGGAAAGGGAAGGTCAGATCCATCAATTCCTTTTCATCCTACACTGGTCAGCGCGCCTCTGAACAATTACATATTATAGATAGAAAGGAAGACGCCTTTTAGACTGCCTACTACCCAACAGCCTGACTTAGCCTTAGCTTTCGCCCTAATGGATAGAGCGGCAACCACTGTTGCTGTTGTGGGAATACCCTCAATAAGTAGCTAAGCGAAGAGGGTTCAGAAGAAAGAGAGATTGGAAATCGATTCAACGAGATGGGCTCGATCTCAGCCGATTAGAACGACTCTTTCTTAGTTTCAGGTGAGCTAGCAGTGTTCGAGTGTTGAAAGCGGAATGAAAAAGATCTATGAGAAGGCGACGTTCTAAGAGGATGGAATCCCTTGTTATGTTAGGATGGAGTTCAAGGCCAGTCTCGTATCTATCTCAATCCTAGGAGGCAGTCAGAGAAGAAGCTGTTGCAAGCAAAAACAAGTATCCGTATCCGTCTTGTAGCTCACTTCAGGCAATAGGAATAAAGAGAATATCTTCTATGAATAGGGTTCCAAACCAGGCAGAAGAAGAAGAAGTAAAGGAAGAAGACCGCACCGAAGAAAAAGGCGGAGTGAAGTTAGGGCAGAATCCAGGCAGGACGAAGTGCAGAGAAATTCCTATCAAATCAAAGCGAGCACTAGTCTATTTCTTATTATCAACGCTTGCTTGAACTGTACTATTTCTTAGGATCAAAGGTTGCTTCCTCTTCTAGTGGGGGTAGAAACCATAGAGTAGCAAGCACGGCTTAGGCGGAAGCAGAAGTTTATGCTTGCCTTGCTGACTCTTCCATTGATTAGTGAAGTGGACTACGGAAAGGCAGGGCATTAAGGTTGATAGATTGGTTTAGTCAAGCCGAGAAAGAGCCAATCAAGTACACCCTGGTTGTTATAGGCAAGATGAAATCTTAGAAGAAAGCGGTGGTAGGATCCGGCGGTAGGAAAGCCTAACCGTACTGATTACTTATAGTTGAGTTCAGAAGCGAATGCGAAGGCTAATAATTAAGATTAGACCGCCTCTTCTCCCAGATAAATAGAGTGGGGAAGACGGATTGAACAGAAGGGTTTGATGGCATTTCGTCTCAGCAGGGCATCATCCGCTTGAAAGGTTTAGTGTTCTGTGAAAACCGAAGGAGATACCTTCGATGAATAAGCATAAGAAAGAAAAGATTCCATTTCATAAGCAATTGAAAGGAGAAAGTAATCTTCCCCAAAGTTTATATTACCCAGGCTAGAAGAGCAATCTGTGCCGTGGGCAAAGAGGAAGATAGGTTTAGTCAAGCGCCGAAGCCTTCCTAGTTGAGTCAATCCGAATAGCTTCTAGTTGAGTAAGGATGATAGCCGAAGTGTGTCAACCATTCTCGATTCAATCTGAAACTGCCCCGTTGGATTCATCATTCAATCTGACCGCTTGAAAGCTGAAGTGGGAAAGCGAAGGTCAGATCCATCAATTCCTTTTCATCCTACACTGGTCAGCGCGCCTCTGAACAATTACATATTATAGATAGAAAGGAAGTCGCCTTTTTAGACTGCCTGCCACCCAACAGCCTGACTTAGCCTTAGCTTTCGCCCTTGAATGAACTTCTAATAGATAGCGCGGCAACCGCTGTTGCTGTTGTGGGAATACCCTCAATAAGTAGCTAAGCGAAGAGGGTTCAGAAGAAAGAGAGATTGGAAATCGATTCAAGGAGATGGGCTCGATCTCAGCCGATTAGAACGACTCTTTCTTAGTTTCAGGTGAGCTAGCAGTGTTCGAGTGTTGAAAGCGGAATGAAAAGGATCGATGAGAAGGCGACGTTCTAAGAGGATGGAATCCCTTGTTATGTTAGGATGGAGTTCAAGGCCAGTCTCGTATCTATCTCAATCCTAGGAGGTAGTCAGAGAAGAAGCTGTTGCAAGCAAAAACAAGTATCCGTATCCGTCTTGTAGCTCACTTCAGGCAATAGGAATAAAGAGAATATCTTCTATGAATAGGGTTCCAAACCAGGCAGAAGAAGAAGAAGTAAAGGAAGAAGACCGCACCGAAGGAAAAGGCGGAGTGAAGTTAGGGCAGAATCCAGGCAGGGCGAAGTGCAGAGAAATTCCTATCAAATCAAAGAGAGCACTAGCGTATTTCTTATTATCAACGCTTGCTTGAACTGTACTATTTCTTAGGATCAAAGGTTGCTTCCTCTTCTAGTGGGGGTAGAAACCATAGAGTAGCAAGCACGGCTTAGGCGGAAGCAGAAGTTTATGCTTGCCTTGCCGACTCTTCCATTGATTACTGAAGTTGACTACGGAAAGGCAGGGCATTAAGGTTGATAGATTGGTTTAGTCAAGCCGAGAAAGAGCCAATCAAGTACACCCTGGTTGTTATAGGCAAGATGAAATCTTAGAAGAGCTTCGCGGTGGTAGGATCCGGCGGTAGGAAAGCCTAACTGTACCGATTACTTATAGTTGAGTTGAGAAGCGAATGCGAAGGCTAATTAAGATTAGACCGCCTCTTCTCCCAGATAAATAGAGTGGGGAAGACGGATTGAACAGAAGGGTTTGATGGCATTTCGTCTCAGCAGGGCATCATCCGCTTGAAAGGTTTAGTGTTCTGTGAAAACCGAAGGAGATACCTTCGATGAATAAGCATAAGAAAGAAAAGATTCCATTTCATAAGCAATTGAAAGGAGAAAGTAATCTTCCCCAAAGTTTATATACCCAGGCTAGAAGAGCAATCTGTGCCGTGGGCAAAGAGGGAAGATAGGTTTAGTCAAGCGCCGAAGCCTTCCTAGTTGAGTCAATCCGAATAGCTTCTAGTTGAGTAAGGATGATAGCCGAAGTGTGTCCAACCATTCTCGATTCAATATGAAACCGTCCCCGTTGGATTCATCATTCAATCTGACCGCTTGAAAGCTGAAGTGGGAAAGTGAAGGTCAGATCCATCAATTCCTTTTCATCCTACACTGGTCAGCGCGCCTCTGAACAATTACATATTATAGATAGAAAGGAAGCCGCCTTTTTAGACTGCCTGCCACCCAACAGCCTGACTTAGCCTTAGCTTTCGCCCTTGAATGAACTTCTAATAGATAGCGCGGCAACCGCTGTTGCTGTTGTGGGAATACCCTCAATAAGTAGCTAAGCGAAGAGGGTTCAGAAGAAAGAGAGATTGGAAATCGATTCAAGGAGATGGGCTCGATCTCAGCCGATTAGAACGACTCTTTCTTAGTTTCAGGTGAGCTAGCAGTGTCCGAGTGTTGAAAGCGGAATGAAAAGGATCGATGAGAAGGCGACGTTCTAAGAGGATGGAATCCCTTGTTATGTTAGGATGGAGTTCGAGGCCAGTCTCGTATCTATCTCAATCCTAGGAGGTAGTCAGAGAAGAAGCTGTTGCAAGCAAAAACAAGTATCCGTATCCGTCTTGTAGCTCACTTCGGGCAATAGGAATAAAGAAAATATCTTCTATGAATAGGGTTCCAAACCAGGCAGAAGAAGAAGAAGTAAAGGAAGAAGACCGCACCGAAGGAAAAGGCGGAGTGAAGTTAGGGCAGAATCCAGGCAGGGCGAAGTGCAGAGAGATTCCTATCAAATCAAAGCGAGCACTAGTCTATTTCTTATTATCAACGCTTGCTTGAACTGTACTATTTCTTAGGATCAAAGGTTGCTTCCTCTTCTAGTGGGGGTAGAAACCATAGAGTAGCAAGCACGGCTTAGGCGGAAGCAGAAGTTTATGCTTGCCTTGCTGACTCTTCCATTGATTACTGAAGTGGACTATGGAAAGGCAGGGCATTAAGGTTGATAGATTGGTTTAGTCAAGCCGAGAAAGAGCCAATCAAGTACACCCTGGTTGTTATAGGCAAGATGAAATCTTAGAAGAGCTTCGCGGTGGTAGGATCCGGCAGTAGGAAAGCCTAACTGTACCGATTACTTATAGTTGAGTTCAGAAGCGAATGCGAAGGCTAATTAAGATTAGACCGCCTCTTCTCCCAGATAAATAGAGTGGGGAAGACGGATTGAACAGAAGGGTTTGATGGCATTTCGTCTCAGCAGGGCATCATCCGCTTGAAAGGTTTAGTGTTCTGTGAAAACCGAAGGAGATACCTTCGATGAATAAGCATAAGAAAGAAAAGATTCCATTTCATAAGCAATTGAAAGGAGAAAGTAATCTTCCCCAAAGTTTATAATACTCAGGCTAGAAGAGCAATATGTGCCGTGGGCAAAGAGGGAGATAGGTTTAGTCAAGCGCCGAAGCCTTCCTAGTTGAGCCAATCCGAATAGCTTCTAGTTGAGTAAGGATGATAGCCGAAGTGTGCCAACCATTCTCGATTCAATATGAAACCGTCCCGTTGGATTCATCATTCAATCTGACCGCTTGAAAGCTGAAGTGGGAAAGTGAAGGTCAGATCCATCAATTCCTTTTCATCCTGCACTGGCCAGCGCGCCTCTGAACAATTACATATTATAGATAGAAAGGAAGCCGCTTTTTAGACTGCCTGCCACCCGACAGCCTGACTTAGCCTTAGCTTTCGCCCTTGAATGAACTTCTAATAGATAGCGCGGCAACCGCTGTTGCTGTTGTGGGAATACCCTCAATAAGTAGCTAAGCGAAGAGGGTTCAGAAGAAAGAGAGATTGGAAATCGATTCAAGGAGATGGGCTCGATCTCAGCCGATTAGAACGACTCTTCCTTAGTTTCAGGTGAGCTAGCAGTGTCCGAGTGTTGAAAGCGGAATGAAAAGGATCGATGAGAAGGCGACGTTCTAAGAGGATGGAATCCCTTGTTATGTTAGGATGGAGTTCGAGGCCAGTCTCGTATCTATCTCAATCCTAGGAGGTAGTCAGAGAAGAAGCTGTTGCAAGCAAAAACAAGTATCCGTATCCGTCTTGTAGCTCACTTCGGGCAATAGGAATAAAGAAAATATCTTCTATGAATAGGGTTCCAAACCAGGCAGAAGAAGAAGAAGTAAAGGAAGAAGACCGCACCGAAGGAAAAGGCGGAGTGAAGTTAGGGCAGAATCCAGGCAGGGCGAAGTGCAGAGAGATTCCTATCAAATCAAAGCGAGCACTAGTCTATTTCTTATTATCAACGCTTGCTTGAACTGTACTATTTCTTAGGATCAAAGGTTGCTTCCTCTTCTAGTGGGGGTAGAAACCATAGAGTAGCAAGCACGGCTTAGGCGGAAGCAGAAGTTTATGCTTGCCTTGCCGACTCTTCCATTGATTACTGAAGTTGACTACGGAAAGGCAGGGCATTAAGGTTGATAGATTGGTTTAGTCAAGCCGAGAAAGAGCCAATCAAGTACACCCTGGTTGTTATAGGCAAGATGAAATCTTAGAAGAGCTTCGCGGTGGTAGGATCCGGCGGTAGGAAAGCCTAACTGTACCGATTACTTATAGTTGAGTTGAGAAGCGAATGCGAAGGCTAATTAAGATTAGACCGCCTCTTCTCCCAGATAAATAGAGTGGGGAAGACGGATTGAACAGAAGGGTTTGATGGCATTTCGTCTCAGCAGGGCATCATCCGCTTGAAAGGTTTAGTGTTCTGTGAAAACCGAAGGAGATACCTTCGATGAATAAGCATAAGAAAGAAAAGATTCCATTTCATAAGCAATTGAAAGGAGAAAGTAATCTTCCCCAAAGTTTATAATACTCAGGCTAGAAGAGCAATATGTGCCGTGGGCAAAGAGGGAGATAGGTTTAGTCAAGCGCCGAAGCCTTCCTAGTTGAGCCAATCCGAATAGCTTCTAGTTGAGTAAGGATGATAGCCGAAGTGTGCCAACCATTCTCGATTCAATATGAAACCGTCCCGTTGGATTCATCATTCAATCTGACCGCTTGAAAGCTGAAGTGGGAAAGTGAAGGTCAGATCCATCAATTCCTTTTCATCCTGCACTGGCCAGCGCGCCTCTGAACAATTACATATTATAGATAGAAAGGAAGCCGCTTTTTAGACTGCCTGCCACCCGACAGCCTGACTTAGCCTTAGCTTTCGCCCTTGAATGAACTTCTAATAGATAGCGCGGCAACCGCTGTTGCTGTTGTGGGAATACCCTCAATAAGTAGCTAAGCGAAGAGGGTTCAGAAGAAAGAGAGATTGGAAATCGATTCAAGGAGATGGGCTCGATCTCAGCCGATTAGAACGACTCTTCCTTAGTTTCAGGTGAGCTAGCAGTGTCCGAGTGTTGAAAGCGGAATGAAAAGGATCGATGAGAAGGCGACGTTCTAAGAGGATGGAATCCCTTGTTATGTTAGGATGGAGTTCGAGGCCAGTCTCGTATCTATCTCAATCCTAGGAGGTAGTCAGAGAAGAAGCTGTTGCAAGCAAAAACAAGTATCCGTATCCGTCTTGTAGCTCACTTCGGGCAATAGGAATAAAGAAAATATCTTCTATGAATAGGGTTCCAAACCAGGCAGAAGAAGAAGAAGTAAAGGAAGAAGACCGCACCGAAGGAAAAGGCGGAGTGAAGTTAGGGCAGAATCCAGGCAGGGCGAAGTGCAGAGAGATTCCTATCAAATCAAAGCGAGCACTAGTCTATTTCTTATTATCAACGCTTGCTTGAACTGTACTATTTCTTAGGATCAAAGGTTGCTTCCTCTTCTAGTGGGGGTAGAAACCATAGAGTAGCAAGCACGGCTTAGGCGGAAGCAGAAGTTTATGCTTGCCTTGCCGACTCTTCCATTGATTACTGAAGTTGACTACGGAAAGGCAGGGCATTAAGGTTGATAGATTGGTTTAGTCAAGCCGAGAAAGAGCCAATCAAGTACACCCTGGTTGTTATAGGCAAGATGAAATCTTAGAAGAGCTTCGCGGTGGTAGGATCCGGCGGTAGGAAAGCCTAACTGTACCGATTACTTATAGTTGAGTTGAGAAGCGAATGCGAAGGCTAATTAAGATTAGACCGCCTCTTCTCCCAGATAAATAGAGTGGGGAAGACGGATTGAACAGAAGGGTTTGATGGCATTTCGTCTCAGCAGGGCATCATCCGCTTGAAAGGTTTAGTGTTCTGTGAAAACCGAAGGAGATACCTTCGATGAATAAGCATAAGAAAGAAAAGATTCCATTTCATAAGCAATTGAAAGGAGAAAGTAATCTTCCCCAAAGTTTATAATACTCAGGCTAGAAGAGCAATATGTGCCGTGGGCAAAGAGGGAGATAGGTTTAGTCAAGCGCCGAAGCCTTCCTAGTTGAGCCAATCCGAATAGCTTCTAGTTGAGTAAGGATGATAGCCGAAGTGTGCCAACCATTCTCGATTCAATATGAAACCGTCCCGTTGGATTCATCATTCAATCTGACCGCTTGAAAGCTGAAGTGGGAAAGTGAAGGTCAGATCCATCAATTCCTTTTCATCCTGCACTGGCCAGCGCGCCTCTGAACAATTACATATTATAGATAGAAAGGAAGCCGCTTTTTAGACTGCCTGCCACCCGACAGCCTGACTTAGCCTTAGCTTTCGCCCTTGAATGAACTTCTAATAGATAGCGCGGCAACCGCTGTTGCTGTTGTGGGAATACCCTCAATAAGTAGCTAAGCGAAGAGGGTTCAGAAGAAAGAGAGATTGGAAATCGATTCAAGGAGATGGGCTCGATCTCAGCCGATTAGAACGACTCTTCCTTAGTTTCAGGTGAGCTAGCAGTGTCCGAGTGTTGAAAGCGGAATGAAAAGGATCGATGAGAAGGCGACGTTCTAAGAGGATGGAATCCCTTGTTATGTTAGGATGGAGTTCGAGGCCAGTCTCGTATCTATCTCAATCCTAGGAGGTAGTCAGAGAAGAAGCTGTTGCAAGCAAAAACAAGTATCCGTATCCGTCTTGTAGCTCACTTCGGGCAATAGGAATAAAGAAAATATCTTCTATGAATAGGGTTCCAAACCAGGCAGAAGAAGAAGAAGTAAAGGAAGAAGACCGCACCGAAGGAAAAGGCGGAGTGAAGTTAGGGCAGAATCCAGGCAGGGCGAAGTGCAGAGAGATTCCTATCAAATCAAAGCGAGCACTAGTCTATTTCTTATTATCAACGCTTGCTTGAACTGTACTATTTCTTAGGATCAAAGGTTGCTTCCTCTTCTAGTGGGGGTAGAAACCATAGAGTAGCAAGCACGGCTTAGGCGGAAGCAGAAGTTTATGCTTGCCTTGCCGACTCTTCCATTGATTACTGAAGTTGACTACGGAAAGGCAGGGCATTAAGGTTGATAGATTGGTTTAGTCAAGCCGAGAAAGAGCCAATCAAGTACACCCTGGTTGTTATAGGCAAGATGAAATCTTAGAAGAGCTTCGCGGTGGTAGGATCCGGCGGTAGGAAAGCCTAACTGTACCGATTACTTATAGTTGAGTTGAGAAGCGAATGCGAAGGCTAATTAAGACTAGACCGCCTCTTCTCCCAGATAAATAGAGTGGGGAAGACGGATTGAACAGAAGGGTTTGATGGCATTTCGTCTCAGCAGGGCAGTCATCCGCTTGAAAGGTTTAGTGTTCTGTGAAAACCGAAGGAGATACCTTCGATGAATAAGCATAAGAAAGAAAAGATTCCATTTCATAAGCAATTGAAAGGAGAAAGTAATCTTCCCCAAAGTTTATAATACTCAGGCTAGAAGAGCAATATGTGCCGTGGGCAAAGAGGGAGATAGGTTTAGTCAAGCGCCGAAGCCTTCCTAGTTGAGCCAATCCGAATAGCTTCTAGTTGAGTAAGGATGATAGCCGAAGTGTGCCAACCATTCTCGATTCAATATGAAACCGTCCCGTTGGATTCATCATTCAATCTGACCGCTTGAAAGCTGAAGTGGGAAAGTGAAGGTCAGATCCATCAATTCCTTTTCATCCTGCACTGGCCAGCGCGCCTCTGAACAATTACATATTATAGATAGAAAGGAAGCCGCTTTTTAGACTGCCTGCCACCCGACAGCCTGACTTAGCCTTAGCTTTCGCCCTTGAATGAACTTCTAATAGATAGCGCGGCAACCGCTGTTGCTGTTGTGGGAATACCCTCAATAAGTAGCTAAGCGAAGAGGGTTCAGAAGAAAGAGAGATTGGAAATCGATTCAAGGAGATGGGCTCGATCTCAGCCGATTAGAACGACTCTTCCTTAGTTTCAGGTGAGCTAGCAGTGTCCGAGTGTTGAAAGCGGAATGAAAAGGATCGATGAGAAGGCGACGTTCTAAGAGGATGGAATCCCTTGTTATGTTAGGATGGAGTTCGAGGCCAGTCTCGTATCTATCTCAATCCTAGGAGGTAGTCAGAGAAGAAGCTGTTGCAAGCAAAAACAAGTATCCGTATCCGTCTTGTAGCTCACTTCGGGCAATAGGAATAAAGAAAATATCTTCTATGAATAGGGTTCCAAACCAGGCAGAAGAAGAAGAAGTAAAGGAAGAAGACCGCACCGAAGGAAAAGGCGGAGTGAAGTTAGGGCAGAATCCAGGCAGGGCGAAGTGCAGAGAGATTCCTATCAAATCAAAGCGAGCACTAGTCTATTTCTTATTATCAACGCTTGCTTGAACTGTACTATTTCTTAGGATCAAAGGTTGCTTCCTCTTCTAGTGGGGGTAGAAACCATAGAGTAGCAAGCACGGCTTAGGCGGAAGCAGAAGTTTATGCTTGCCTTGCCGACTCTTCCATTGATTACTGAAGTTGACTACGGAAAGGCAGGGCATTAAGGTTGATAGATTGGTTTAGTCAAGCCGAGAAAGAGCCAATCAAGTACACCCTGGTTGTTATAGGCAAGATGAAATCTTAGAAGAGCTTCGCGGTGGTAGGATCCGGCGGTAGGAAAGCCTAACTGTACCGATTACTTATAGTTGAGTTGAGAAGCGAATGCGAAGGCTAATTAAGACTAGACCGCCTCTTCTCCCAGATAAATAGAGTGGGGAAGACGGACTGAACAGAAGGGTTTGATGGCATTTCGTCTCAGCAGGGCATCATACGCTTGAAAGGTTTAGTGTTCTGTGAAAACCGAAGGAGATACCTTCGATGAATAAGCATAAGAAAGAAAAGATTCCATTTCATAAGCAATTGAAAGGAGAAAGTAATCTTCCCCAAAGTTTATAATACTCAGGCTAGAAGAGCAATATGTGCCGTGGGCAAAGAGGGAGATAGGTTTAGTCAAGCGCCGAAGCCTTCCTAGTTGAGCCAATCCGAATAGCTTCTAGTTGAGTAAGGATGATAGCCGAAGTGTGCCAACCATTCTCGATTCAATATGAAACCGTCCCGTTGGATTCATCATTCAATCTGACCGCTTGAAAGCTGAAGTGGGAAAGTGAAGGTCAGATCCATCAATTCCTTTTCATCCTGCACTGGCCAGCGCGCCTCTGAACAATTACATATTATAGATAGAAAGGAAGCCGCTTTTTAGACTGCCTGCCACCCGACAGCCTGACTTAGCCTTAGCTTTCGCCCTTGAATGAACTTCTAATAGATAGCGCGGCAACCGCTGTTGCTGTTGTGGGAATACCCTCAATAAGTAGCTAAGCGAAGAGGGTTCAGAAGAAAGAGAGATTGGAAATCGATTCAAGGAGATGGGCTCGATCTCAGCCGATTAGAACGACTCTTCCTTAGTTTCAGGTGAGCTAGCAGTGTCCGAGTGTTGAAAGCGGAATGAAAAGGATCGATGAGAAGGCGACGTTCTAAGAGGATGGAATCCCTTGTTATGTTAGGATGGAGTTCGAGGCCAGTCTCGTATCTATCTCAATCCTAGGAGGTAGTCAGAGAAGAAGCTGTTGCAAGCAAAAACAAGTATCCGTATCCGTCTTGTAGCTCACTTCGGGCAATAGGAATAAAGAAAATATCTTCTATGAATAGGGTTCCAAACCAGGCAGAAGAAGAAGAAGTAAAGGAAGAAGACCGCACCGAAGGAAAAGGCGGAGTGAAGTTAGGGCAGAATCCAGGCAGGGCGAAGTGCAGAGAGATTCCTATCAAATCAAAGCGAGCACTAGTCTATTTCTTATTATCAACGCTTGCTTGAACTGTACTATTTCTTAGGATCAAAGGTTGCTTCCTCTTCTAGTGGGGGTAGAAACCATAGAGTAGCAAGCACGGCTTAGGCGGAAGCAGAAGTTTATGCTTGCCTTGCCGACTCTTCCATTGATTACTGAAGTTGACTACGGAAAGGCAGGGCATTAAGGTTGATAGATTGGTTTAGTCAAGCCGAGAAAGAGCCAATCAAGTACACCCTGGTTGTTATAGGCAAGATGAAATCTTAGAAGAGCTTCGCGGTGGTAGGATCCGGCGGTAGGAAAGCCTAACTGTACCGATTACTTATAGTTGAGTTGAGAAGCGAATGCGAAGGCTAATTAAGATTAGACCGCCTCTTCTCCCAGATAAATAGAGTGGGGAAGACGGATTGAACAGAAGGGTTTGATGGCATTTCGTCTCAGCAGGGCATCATCCGCTTGAAAGGTTTAGTGTTCTGTGAAAACCGAAGGAGATACCTTCGATGAATAAGCATAAGAAAGAAAAGATTCCATTTCATAAGCAATTGAAAGGAGAAAGTAATCTTCCCCAAAGTTTATAATACTCAGGCTAGAAGAGCAATATGTGCCGTGGGCAAAGAGGGAGATAGGTTTAGTCAAGCGCCGAAGCCTTCCTAGTTGAGCCAATCCGAATAGCTTCTAGTTGAGTAAGGATGATAGCCGAAGTGTGCCAACCATTCTCGATTCAATATGAAACCGTCCCGTTGGATTCATCATTCAATCTGACCGCTTGAAAGCTGAAGTGGGAAAGTGAAGGTCAGATCCATCAATTCCTTTTCATCCTGCACTGGCCAGCGCGCCTCTGAACAATTACATATTATAGATAGAAAGGAAGCCGCTTTTTAGACTGCCTGCCACCCGACAGCCTGACTTAGCCTTAGCTTTCGCCCTTGAATGAACTTCTAATAGATAGCGCGGCAACCGCTGTTGCTGTTGTGGGAATACCCTCAATAAGTAGCTAAGCGAAGAGGGTTCAGAAGAAAGAGAGATTGGAAATCGATTCAAGGAGATGGGCTCGATCTCAGCCGATTAGAACGACTCTTCCTTAGTTTCAGGTGAGCTAGCAGTGTCCGAGTGTTGAAAGCGGAATGAAAAGGATCGATGAGAAGGCGACGTTCTAAGAGGATGGAATCCCTTGTTATGTTAGGATGGAGTTCGAGGCCAGTCTCGTATCTATCTCAATCCTAGGAGGTAGTCAGAGAAGAAGCTGTTGCAAGCAAAAACAAGTATCCGTATCCGTCTTGTAGCTCACTTCGGGCAATAGGAATAAAGAAAATATCTTCTATGAATAGGGTTCCAAACCAGGCAGAAGAAGAAGAAGTAAAGGAAGAAGACCGCACCGAAGGAAAAGGCGGAGTGAAGTTAGGGCAGAATCCAGGCAGGGCGAAGTGCAGAGAGATTCCTATCAAATCAAAGCGAGCACTAGTCTATTTCTTATTATCAACGCTTGCTTGAACTGTACTATTTCTTAGGATCAAAGGTTGCTTCCTCTTCTAGTGGGGGTAGAAACCAGTAGAGTAGCAAGCACGGCTTAGGCGGAAGCAGAAGTTTATGCTTGCCTTGCCGACTCTTCCATTGATTACTGAAGTTGACTACGGAAAGGCAGGGCATTAAGGTTGATAGATTGGTTTAGTCAAGCCGAGAAAGAGCCAATCAAGTACACCCTGGTTGTTATAGGCAAGATGAAATCTTAGAAGAGCTTCGCGGTGGTAGGATCCGGCGGTAGGAAAGCCTAACTGTACCGATTACTTATAGTTGAGTTTAGAAGCGAATGCGAAGGCTAATTAAGATTAGACCGTCTCTTCTCCCAGATAAATAGAGTGGGGAAGACGGATTGAACAGAAGGGTTTGATGGCATTTCGTCTCAGCAGGGCATCATACGCTTGAAAGGATTAGTGTTCTATGAAAACCGAAGGAGATACCTTCGATGAATAAGCATAAGAAAGAAAAGATTCCATTTCATAAGCAATTGAAAGGAGAAAGTAATCTTCCCCAAAGTTTATAATACTCAGGCTAGAAGAGCAATATGTGCCGTGGGCAAAGAGGGAGATAGGTTTAGTCAAGCGCCGAAGCCTTCCTAGTTGAGCCAATCCGAATAGCTTCTAGTTGAGTAAGGATGATAGCCGAAGTGTGCCAACCATTCTCGATTCAATATGAAACCGTCCCGTTGGATTCATCATTCAATCTGACCGCTTGAAAGCTGAAGTGGGAAAGTGAAGGTCAGATCCATCAATTCCTTTTCATCCTGCACTGGCCAGCGCGCCTCTGAACAATTACATATTATAGATAGAAAGGAAGCCGCTTTTTAGACTGCCTGCCACCCGACAGCCTGACTTAGCCTTAGCTTTCGCCCTTGAATGAACTTCTAATAGATAGCGCGGCAACCGCTGTTGCTGTTGTGGGAATACCCTCAATAAGTAGCTAAGCGAAGAGGGTTCAGAAGAAAGAGAGATTGGAAATCGATTCAAGGAGATGGGCTCGATCTCAGCCGATTAGAACGACTCTTCCTTAGTTTCAGGTGAGCTAGCAGTGTCCGAGTGTTGAAAGCGGAATGAAAAGGATCGATGAGAAGGCGACGTTCTAAGAGGATGGAATCCCTTGTTATGTTAGGATGGAGTTCGAGGCCAGTCTCGTATCTATCTCAATCCTAGGAGGTAGTCAGAGAAGAAGCTGTTGCAAGCAAAAACAAGTATCCGTATCCGTCTTGTAGCTCACTTCGGGCAATAGGAATAAAGAAAATATCTTCTATGAATAGGGTTCCAAACCAGGCAGAAGAAGAAGAAGTAAAGGAAGAAGACCGCACCGAAGGAAAAGGCGGAGTGAAGTTAGGGCAGAATCCAGGCAGGGCGAAGTGCAGAGAGATTCCTATCAAATCAAAGCGAGCACTAGTCTATTTCTTATTATCAACGCTTGCTTGAACTGTACTATTTCTTAGGATCAAAGGTTGCTTCCTCTTCTAGTGGGGGTAGAAACCGTAGAGTAGCAAGCACGGCTTAGGCGGAAGCAGAAGTTTATGCTTGCCTTGCCGACTCTTCCATTGATTACTGAAGTTGACTACGGAAAGGCAGGGCATTAAGGTTGATAGATTGGTTTAGTCAAGCCGAGAAAGAGCCAATCAAGTACACCCTGGTTGTTATAGGCAAGATGAAATCTTAGAAGAGCTTCGCGGTGGTAGGATCCGGCGGTAGGAAAGCCTAACTGTACCGATTACTTATAGTTGAGTTGAGAAGCGAATGCGAAGGCTAATTAAGACTAGACCGCCTCTTCTCCCAGATAAATAGAGTGGGGAAGACGGACTGAACAGAAGGGTTTGATGGCATTTCGTCTCAGCAGGGCATCATCCGCTTGAAAGGTTTAGTGTTCTGTGAAAACCGAAGGAGATACCTTCGATGAATAAGCATAAGAAAGAAAAGATTCCATTTCATAAGCAATTGAAAGGAGAAAGTAATCTTCCCCAAAGTTTATAATACTCAGGCTAGAAGAGCAATATGTGCCGTGGGCAAAGAGGGAGATAGGTTTAGTCAAGCGCCGAAGCCTTCCTAGTTGAGCCAATCCGAATAGCTTCTAGTTGAGTAAGGATGATAGCCGAAGTGTGCCAACCATTCTCGATTCAATATGAAACCGTCCCGTTGGATTCATCATTCAATCTGACCGCTTGAAAGCTGAAGTGGGAAAGTGAAGGTCAGATCCATCAATTCCTTTTCATCCTGCACTGGCCAGCGCGCCTCTGAACAATTACATATTATAGATAGAAAGGAAGCCGCTTTTTAGACTGCCTGCCACCCGACAGCCTGACTTAGCCTTAGCTTTCGCCCTTGAATGAACTTCTAATAGATAGAGCGGCAACCGCTGTTGCTGTTGTGGGAATACCCTCAATAAGTAGCTAAGCGAAGAGGGTTCAGAAGAAAGAGAGATTGGAAATCGATTCAAGGAGATGGGCTCGATCTCAGCCGATTAGAACGACTCTTTCCTTAGTTTCAGGTGAGCTAGCAGTGTTCGAGTGCTGAAAGCGGAATGAAAAGGATCGATGAGAAGGCGACGTTCTAAGAGGATGGAATCCCTTGTTATGTTAGGATGGAGTTCAAGGCCAGTCTCGTATCTATCTCAATCCTAGGAGGTAGTCAGAGAAGAAGCTGTTGCAAGCAAAAACAAGTATCCGTATCCGTCTTGTAGCTCACTTCAGGCAATAGGAATAAAGAAAATATCTTCTATGAATAGGGTTCCAAACCAGGCAGAAGAAGAAGAAGTAAAGGAAGAAGACCGCACCGAAGAAAAAGGCGGAGTGAAGTTAGGGCAGAATCCAGGCAGGGCGAAGTGCAGAGAAATTCCTATCAAATCAAAGCGAGCACTAGTCTATTTCTTATTATCAACGCTTGCTTGAACTGTACTATTTCTTAGGATCAAAGGTTGCTTCCTCTTCTAGTGGGGGTAGAAGCCATAGAGTAGCAAGCACGGCTTAGGCGGAAGCAGAAGTTTATGCTTGCCTTGCTGACTCTTCCATTGATCAGTGAAGTGGACTACGGAAAGGCAGGGCATTAAGGTTGATAGATTGGTTTAGTCAAGCCGAGAAAGAGCCAATCAAGTACACCCTGGTTGTTATAGGCAAGATGAAATCTTAGAAGAAAGAGGTGGTAGGATCTGGCAGTAGGAAAGCCTAACCGTACTGATTACTTATAGTTGAGTTCGGAAGCGAATGCGAAGGCTAATAATTAAGATTAGACCGCCTCTTCTCCCAGATAAATAGAGTGGGGAAGACGGATTGAACGGAAGGGTTTGATGGCATTTCGTCTCTGCAGGGCATCATCCGCATGAAAGGTTTAGTGTTTAATGAAAACCGGAGGAGATACCATCGATGGAGAAGCATAAGAAAGAAAAGATTCCATTTCATAAGCAATTGAAATGAGAAAGTAATCTTCCCCGAAGTTTATATTACCCAGGCTAGAAGAGCAATCTGTGCCGTGGGCGAAGAGGAAGATAGGATTAGTCAAGCGCCGAAGCCTTCCTAGTTGAGTCAATCCGAATAGCTTCTAGTTGAGTAAGGATGATAGCCGAAGTGTGTCAACCATTCTCGATTCAATCTGAAACTGCCCCGTTGGATTCATCATTCAATCTGACCGCTTGAAAGCTGAAATGGGAAACCGAAAGTCAGATCCATCAATTCCTTTTCATCCTACACTGGTCAGCACGCCTCTGAACAATTACATATTATAGATAGAAAGGAATTCGCCTTTTTAGACTGCCTGCTACCGAACAGCCTGACTTAGCCTTAGCTTTCGCCCTTGAATGAACTGCTAACCCAATTATTTTACAGAAAATGCCACCTCGTCGGGCTACCAATCCCCGAAATAACTCTAGCAGCAGTCAGGATCCTGATGCCACAGTCTTCGTTGACCTTCAAGGTGTGGGAAATGAGCATGTGTAGGAAAAAGAGTTGCCACCTCCACCACCTCCACCACCTCCTCCACCTCCACCGCCTCCGGTTAATGATGGTGGATTTAGAGATGTCTTGCAAGCTATGTCCGCGCAGCTAGTGAGGCAGAATGAGCAGATCATGAATATGATGAATAGGCAGGTCCAGCCTAGGGAACAAGACCCTAACTCACTCTATGAGAAGTTCAGGAAGCGTGGATCAATAGAGTTCACCGGATTGGAAGATCCTTTGACTACAGATGAATGGATTGTGCACACCGAGAATGTCTTTGAGACATGGAGTGTACAGGCAGGCAGAAGGTAGCCTTGGCAGCTTCCATGTTTAGAGATGTTGCAGACACATGGTGGAAGAGTGTCCGTACTCCTTACCGAACGATAGCAGATGAAGTTGCTTGGACCACATTTGAGGCACAGTTTCGGAAGAAATTCATACCAGCTCATATCACCCGACAGAAGAAGGCAGAATTTCAGAACTTGAAGCAAGAATTGATGACCGTAGCTGAGTATATCCATGAGTTTACTCGTCTTTCGTGCTTTGCTCCAGAATGTGTTGACACAGAAGCTAAGAAAGTGGAACGGTTCATCGAGGGATTGAGGCCTTCTATTCAGCGTGATGTTATTATGTTTCAGAGACCTACTACTTTCGATGATGCGGTTGAGAGGGCGTATTCTGCGGAGCAACAACAGCAGAATGTTATTCTAAAAAGCCTAAGCGTTACTTCACTCCTTCTGGCAAGAGTTCACCACAGCAAACCCAGGGTAAGAAATTCAAGCAAGGGAGCAGTTCTCAAGTAAGGCCAGTGTCTTGT
Organism: Litsea cubeba; assembly: GCA_012931725.1. Lineage (NCBI taxonomy): Eukaryota > Viridiplantae > Streptophyta > Magnoliopsida > Laurales > Lauraceae > Litsea > Litsea cubeba. Next base: position 94,983 of record WHSA01000698.1, read on the forward strand.
ATTCATTGTGGCAAGGCCCACGAATCGAGTCAGTGCAGGAGGATTCTTGGTCTTTGCTACCGATGTGGCTCTTCAGACCACGCGGTCAAGGATTGTCCACGCCCTGTAGGTGATGGGGCTAGAGGGCAGCAGCAGCAACAACAACATCAGCAACCAGCCCGTCCACCCATTCAAGCCCAGCCCATCAGACAGGCTTTGCCTGGAGCTCAGAGGCCACCTCAGCAACAGCAGCAGAGACAAGTGCAAGGCCAGCAGAGGCCTAGGTAACAAGGTCCAGTTCAACAGAGGCAAGGACAACAAAGGCAGCAGCCACAACAGCGTCCGAATGCAACGGGACGTGTTTATGCTATGACCAATGAAGAAGCTGAAGCTGCAGATACAGTTGTAGAGGGTAAGCTGTTTGTTTGTGATCATAAAGCTAGAGTTTTGTTTGATCCTGGATCCACACACTCTTTCATTGCACCGCACTTTGCTATGACGATCGGAGGTAGACCCAAGCAGTTGCAGGTTGTACTTGCGATTGTTACTCCTGTAGGCAGAAGGGTAGTTTGATTAGTTCTTCATTTCTTAGAAATTTGTGCCAAAATAAAACCAGGTGTTGCTGGGCCCAGTAGTAAGGATCAGGCCAATCATAAAAATCGTTCCACATGACAGTGATTGAATGGTATGTGAGAGGGCTCCACACCTTCAAAGCAGGCAGCAATCAGAAATAATCTTCAGAAGTTCAAGCTTGAGTTAGTTGTTTGTTGCAGACAAAAGTTCCTCTTAATGATGGTGTTAATTTATTTTGCTTATGGTTTTGTATGAGTTTGTGATTTGTTTTACCCGCAGTGTAGAGTGCAGATAGGTGATTTGGTGATGCCAGCAGATTTGATAGTCCTAGCTATGCATGATTTTGATGCTATTCTAGGAATGGATTGGCTAGCGAAGTATCGTGCTTATATGGATTGTTTCCACAAGACTGTGACCCTCAAGTTAGATGAGTCTAGTGTAGGAGTTATCTTTGAAGGGGCTAAGAAGAGGTTAGATGCCAGAATAATTTTAGCTCTTAAGGCAGAGAGACTAATCCATAGTGGCTGTGAAGGATTCATAGCTTTTATTTCAGAAGATAAGCAGCCTAAGCAGTTAGAAGATATCCCAGTAGCTTGTGAGTTCCCGGATGTCTTTCCGGATGAAGTGCCTGGTTTGCCACCTATTAGGGAGATAGATTTTACTATTGAGTTAGTGCCGGGGACAGCCCCAATCTCTAGAGCACCTTATCGGATGGCACCTACAGAGCTGAGAGAATTGAAGATTCAATTGGAAGAATTGCTTGATAAAGGTTTTATTCGCCCTAGTGTTTCTCCTTGGGGAGCTCCAGTTCTATTTGTGAAGAAGAAAGATGGCACCTTAAGGTTATGTATTGATTATAGGCAGCTTAATCAAGTGACTATAAAGAACAAATATCCACTGCCTAGGATTGATGAACTATTTGATCAATTACAAGGTGCAGCTCATTTCTCGAAGATTGATCTTAGGTCTGGTTATCATCAGTTGAGGATTAGAGAGCAAGATGTTGCTAAGACAGCTTTCCGGACGAGATATGGACATTACGAATTTCTAGTTATGCCTTTTGGATTAACAAATGCTCCGGGAGTATTCATGTCTTTGATGAATAGAATTTTTGCCCCATACTTGGATCAATTTACAGTTGTTTTTATTGATGACATCTTGGTGTGTTCTAAGTCCAAAGAAGAGCATGCAGAGCATCTGAGGACTTCATTGCAATTGTTGAAGGACAATCAATTATATGCAAAGTTAGATAAATGTGAATTTTGGTTGGAGCAAATAGCTTTTCTCGGGCACATAATCTCTAAAGAAGGTTTGGCAGTTGACCCATTGATCAGTGAAGTGGACTACGGAAGCAAAAGTTTATGCTTGCCTTGCTGACTCTTCCATTGATCAGTGAAGTGGACTACGGAAAGGCAGGGCATTAAGGTTGATAGATTGGTTTAGTTAAGCCGAGAAAGAGCCAATCAAGTACACCCTGGTTGTTATAGGCAAGATGAATTTTTAGAAGAAAGCGGTGGTAGGATCCTGCGGTAGGAAAACCTAACCGTACTGATTACTTATAGTTGAGTTCAGAAGCGAATGCGAAGGCTAATAATTAAGATTAGACCGCCTCTTCTCCCAGATAAATAGAGTGGGGAAGACGGATTGAACGGAAGGGTTTGATGGCATTTCGTCTCAGCAGGGCATCATCCGCTTGAAAGGTTTAGTGTTCTATGAAAATCGGAGGAGATACCTTCGATGAATAGACATAAGAAAGAAAAGATTCCATTTCATAAGCAATTGAAAGGAGAAAGAAATCTTCCCCAAAGTTTATATTACCTAGGCTAGAAGAGCAATCTGTGCCGTGGGCAAAGAGGAAGATAGGTTTAGTCAAGCACCGAAGCCTTCCTAGTTGAGTCAATCCGAATAGCTTCTAGTTGAGTAAGGATGATAGCCGAAGTGTGTCAACCATTCTCGATTCAATCTGAAACTGCCCCGTTGGACTCATCATTCAATCTGACCGCTTGAAAGCTAAAGTGGGAAAGCGAAGGTCAGATCCATCAATTCCTTTTCATCCTACACTGGTCAACGCGCCTCTGAACAATTACATATTATAGATAGAAAGGAAGTCGCCTTTTAGACTGCCTGCCACCCACAGCCTGACTTAGCCTTAGCTTTCGCCCTTGAATGAACTTATAATGGATAGAGCGGCAACAGCTGTTGCTGTTGTGGGAATACCCTCAATAAGTTGCTAAGCGAAGAGGGTTCAGAAGAAAAAGAGATTGGAAATTGATTCAAGGAGATGGGCTCGATCTCAGCCGATTAAAACGACTATTTCTTAGTTTCAGGTGAGCTAGCAGTGTTCGAGTGTTGAAAGCGGAATGAAAAAGATCGATGAGAAGGCGACATTCTAAGAGGATGGAATCCCTCGTCATGTTAGGATGGAGCTCAAGGCCGGTCTTGTATCTATCTCAATCCTAGGAGGCAGTTAGAGAAGAAGCTGTTGCAAGCAAAAATAAGTATCCGTATCCGTCTTGTAGCTCACTTCAGGCAATAGGAATAAAGAGAATATCTTCTATGAATAGGGTTCCAAACCAGGCAGAAGAAGAGAAGTAAAGGAAGAAGACCGCACCCAAGAAAAAGGCGGAGTGAAGTTAGGGCAGAATCCAGGCAGGGCGAAGTGCAGAGAAATTCCTATCAAGTCAAAGCTCGCACTAGTCTATTTCTTATTATCAACGCTTGCTTGAACTGTACAATTTCTTAGGATCAAAGGTTGCTTCCTCTTCTAGTGGGGGTAGAAACCATAGAGTAGCAAGCACGGCTTAGGCGGAAGCAGAAGTTTATGCTTGCCTTGCTGACTCTTCCATTGATCAGTGAAGTGGACTACGGAAAGGCAGGGCATTAAGGTTGATAGATTGGTTTAGTCAAGCCGAGAAAGAGCCAATCAAGTACACCCTCGTTGTTATAGGCAAGATGAAATCTTAGAAGAAAGCGGTGGTAGGATCTGGCGGTAGGAAAGCCTAACCGTACTGATTACTTATAGTTGAGTTCAGAAGCGAATGCGAAGGCTAGTAATTAAGATTAGACCGCCTCTTCTCCCAGATAAATAGAGTGGGGAAGACGGATTGAACGGAAGGGTTTGATGGCATTTCGTCTCAGCAGGGCATCATCCGCTTGAAAGGTTTAGTGTTCTATGAAAACTAGAGGAGATACCTTCGATGAATAGGCATTAGAAAGAAAAGATTCCATTTCATAAGCAATTGAAAGGAGAAAGTAATCTTCCCCAAAGTTTATATTACCCAGGCTAGAAGAGCAATCTGTGCCGTGGGCAAAGAGGAAGATAGGTTTAGTCAAGCGCCGAAGCCTTCCTAGTTGAGTCAATCCGAATAGCTTCTAGTTGAGTAAGGATGATAGCCGAAGTGTGTCAACCATTCTCGATTCAATCTGAAACTGCCCCGTTGGACTCATCATTCAATCTGACCGCTTGAAAGCAGAAGTGGGAAGGCGAAGGTCAGATCCATCAATTCCTTTTCATCCTACACTGGTCAGCGCGCCTCTGAACTATTACATATTATAGATAGAAAGGAAGTCGCCTTTTAGATTGCCTGCCACCCAACTGCCTGACTTAGCCTTAGCTTTCACCCTTGAATGAACTTATAATGGATAGAGCGGCGACCGTTGTTGCTGTTGCGGGAATACCCTCAATAAGTTGCTAAGCGAAGAGGGTTCAGAAGAAAGAGAGAATGGAAATCGATTCAAGGAGATGGGCTCGATCTCAGCCGATTAGAACGACTCTTTCTTAGTTTCAGGTGAGCTAGCAGTGTTCGAGTGTTGAAAGCGGAATGAAAAAGATCGATGAGAAGGCGACGTTCTAAGAGGATGGAATCCCTCGTCATGTTAGGATGGAGTTCAAGGCCGGTCTTGTATCTATCTCAATCCTAGGAGGCAGTTAGAGAAGAAGCTGTTGCAGGCAAAAACTAGTATCCGTATCCGTCTTGTAGCTCACTTCAGGCAATAGGAATAAAGATAATATCTTCTATGAATAGTGTTCCAAACCAGGCAGAAGAAGAAGAAGTAAAGGAAGAAGACCGCACCGAAGAAAAAGGCGGAGTGAAGTTAGGGCAGAATCCAGGCAGGGCGAAGTGCAGAGAAATTCCTATCAAATCAAAGCGAGCACTAGTCTATTTCTTATTATCAACGCTGCTTAAACTGTACTATTTCTTAGGATCAAATGTGCTTCCTCTTCTAGTGGGGTAGAAACCATATAGTAGCAAGCACGGCTTAGGCGGAAGCAGAAGTTTATGCTTACCTTGCTGACTCTTCCATTGATCAGTGAAGTGGACTACGGAAAGGCAGGGCATTAAGGTTGATAGATTGGTTTAGTCAAGCCGAGAAAGAGCCAATCAAGTACACCCTGGTTGTTATAGGCAAGATGAAATCTTAGAAGAAAGCGGTGGTAGGATCCGGCGGTAGGAAAGCCTAACCGTACTGATTACTTATAGTTGAGTTCAGAAGCGAATGCAAAGGCTAATAATTAAGATTAGACCGCCATCTTCTCCCAGATAAATAGAGTGGGGAAGTCGGAATGAACGGAAGGATATTGATGGCATTTCGTCTCAGCAGGGTATCATCCGCTTGAAAGGTTTAGTGTTCTATGAAAACCGGAGGAGATACCTTCGATGAATAAGCATAAGAAAGAAAAGATTCCATTTCATAAGCAATTGAAAGGAGAAAGTAATCTTCCCCAAAGTTTATATTACCCAGGCTAGAAGAGCAATCTGTGCCGTGGACAAAGAGGAAGATAGGTTTAGTCAAGCGCCGAAGCCTTCCTAGTTGAGTCAATCCGAATAGCTTCTAGTTGAGTAAGGATGATAGCCGAAGTGTGTCAACCATTCTCGATTCAATCTGAAACTGCCCCGTTGGACTCATCATTCAATCTGACCGCTTGAAAGCAGAAGTGGGAAGGCGAAGGTCAGATCCATCAATTCCTTTTCATCCTACACTGGTCAGCGCGCCTCTGAACTATTACATATTATAGATAGAAAGGAAGTCGCCTTTTAGATTGCCTGCCACCCAACTGCCTGACTTAGCCTTAGCTTTCACCCTTGAATGAACTTATAATGGATAGAGCGGCGACCGTTGTTGCTGTTGCGGGAATACCCTCAATAAGTTGCTAAGCGAAGAGGGTTCAGAAGAAAGAGAGAATGGAAATCGATTCAAGGAGATGGGCTCGATCTCAGCCGATTAGAACGACTCTTTCTTAGTTTCAGGTGAGCTAGCAGTGTTCGAGTGTTGAAAGCGGAATGAAAAAGATCGATGAGAAGGCGACGTTCTAAGAGGATGGAATCCCTTGTCATGTTAGGGTGGAGTTCAAGGCCAGTCTCGTATCTATCTCAATCCTAGGAGGCAGTCAGAGAAGAAGCTGTTGCAAGCAAAAACAAGTATCCGTATCCGTCCTTGTAGCTCACTTCAGGCAATAGGAATAAAGAGAATATCTTCTATGAATAGGGTTCCAAACCAGGCAGAAGAAGAAGAAGTAAAGGAAGAAGACCGCACCCAAGAAAAAGGCGGAGTGAAGTTAGGGCAGAATCCAGGCAGGGCGAAGTGCAGAGAAATTCCTATCAAATCAAAGCGAGCACTAGTCTATTTCTTATTATCAACGCTTGCTTGAACTGTACTATTTCTTAGGATCAATGGTTGCTTCCTCTTCTAGTGGGGGTAGAAACCATAGAGTAGCAAGCACGGCTTAGGCGGAAGCAGAAGTTTATGCTTGCCTTGCTGACTCTTCCATTGATCAGTGAAGTGGACTACGGAAAGGCAGGGCATTAAGGTTGATAGATTGGTTTAGTCAAGCCGAGAAAGAGCCAATCAAGTACACCTGGTTGTTATAGGCAAGATGAAATCTTAGAAGAAAGCGGTGGTAGGATCTGGCGGTAGGAAAGCCTAACCGTACTGATTACTTATAGTTGAGTTCAGAAGCGAATGCGAAGGCTAATAATTAAGATTAGACCGCCTCTTCTCCCAGATAAATAGAGTGGGGAAGACGGATTGAACGGAAGGGTTTGATGGCATTTCGTCTCAGCAGGGCATCATTCGCTTGAAAGGTTTAGTGTTCTATGAAAACCGGAGGAGATACCTTCGATGAATAGGCATAAGAAAGAAAAGATTCCATTTCATAAGCAATTGAAGGGAGAAAGTAATCTTCCCCAAAGTTTATATTACCCAGGCTAGAAGAGCAATCTGTGCCGTGGACAAAGAGGAAGATAGGTTTAGTCAAGCGCCGAAGCCTTCCTAGTTGAGTCAATCCGAATAGCTTCTAGTTGAGTAAGGATGTTAGCCGAAGTGTGTCAACCATTCTCGATTCAATCTGAAACTGCCCCGTTGGACTCATCATTCAATCTGACCGCTTGAAAGCAGAAGTGGGAAAGCGAAGGTCAGATCCATCAATTCCCTTTCATCCTAAACTGGTCAGCGTGCCTCTGAACAATTACATATTATAGATAGAAAGGAAGTCGCCTTTTAGACTACCTGCCACCCAACAGCCTGACTTAGCCTTAGCATTCGCCCATGAATGAACTTATAATGGATAGAGCGGCAACCGTTGTTGCTGTTGTGGGAATACCCTCAATAAGTAACTAAGCGAAGAGGGTTCAGAAGAAAGAGAGATTGGAAATCGATTCAAGGAGATGGGCTCGATCTCAGCCGATTAGAACGACTCTTTCTTAGTTTCGGGTGAGCTAGCAGTGTTCGAGTGTTGAAAGCGGAATGAAAAAGATCGATGAGAAGGCGACGTTCTAAGAGGATGGAATCCCTTGTTATGTTAGGGTGGAGTTCAAGGCCAGTCTCGTATCTATCTCAATCCTAGCAGGCAGTCAGAGAAGAAGCTGTTGCAAGCAAAAACAAGTATCCGTATCCACCTTGTAGCTCACTTCAGGCAATAGGAATAAAGAAAATATATTCTATGAATAGGGTTCCAAATCAGGCAGAAGAAGAAGAAGTAAAGGAAGAAGACCGCACCGAAGAAAAAGGCGGAGTGAAGTTAGGGCAGGATCCAGGCAGGGTGAAGTGCAGAGAAATTCCTATCAAATCAAAGCGAGCACTAGTCTATTTCTTATTATCAACGCTTGCTTGAACTGTACTATTTCTTAGGATCAAAGGTTGCTTCCTCTTCTAGTAGGGGTAGAAACCATAGAGTAGCAAGCACGGCTTAGGCGGAAGCAGAAGTTTATGCTTGCCTTGCTGACTCTTCCATTGATTAGTGCAGTGGACAACGGAAAGGCAGGGCATTAAGGTTGATAGATTGGTTTAGTCAAGCCGAGAAAGAGCCAATCAAGTACACCCTGGTTGTTATAGGCAAGATGAAATCTTAGAAGAAAGCGGTGGTAGAATCCGGCGGTAGGAAAGCCTAACCGTACTGATTACTTATAGTTGAGTTCAGAAGTGAATGCGAAGGCTAATGTTTAAGATTAGACCGCCTCTTCTCCCAGATAAATAGAGAGGGGAAGACGGATTGAACGGAAGGGTTTGATGGCATTTCGTCTCAGCAGGGCATCATCCGCTTGAAAGGTTTAGTGTTCTATGAAAACCGGAGGAGATACCTTCGATGAATAAGCATAAGAAAGAAAAGATTCCATTTCATAAGCAATTGAAAGGAGAAAGTAATCTTCCCCGAAGTTTATATTACCCAGGCTAGAAGAGCAATCTGTGCCGCGGGCAAAGAGGAAGGTAGGTTTAGTCAAGCGCCGAAGTCTTCCTAGTTGAGTCCATCCGAATAGCTTCTAGTTGAGTAAGGATGATAGCCGAAGTGTGTCAACCATTCTCGATTCAATCTGAAACTGTCCCGTTGGATTCATCATTGAATATGACCGCTTGAAAGCTGAAGTGGGAAAGTGATGGTCGGATCCATCAATTCCTTTTCATCCTACACTGGTCAGCGCGCCTCTGAACAATTACATATTATAAATAGAAAGGAAGTCGCTTTTCAGACTGCCTGCCACCCAGCAGCCTGACTTAGCCTTAGCTTTCGCCCTTCAATGAACTTCTAATAGATAGAGCGGCAACCGCTGTTCCTGTTGTGCGAATACCCTCAATAAGTAGCTAAGCGAAGAGGGTTCTGAAGAAAGAGAGATTGGAAATCGATTCAAGGAGATGGGCTCGATCTCAGCCGATTAGAACGACTCTTTCTTAGTTTCAGGTGAGCTAGCAGTGTTCGAGTGTTGAAAGCGGAAAGAAAAAGATCGATGAGAAGGCGACATTCTAAGAGGATAGAATCCCTTGTCATGTTAGGAAGGAGTTCAAGGCCAGTCTCGTATCAATCTCAATCCTATGAGGCAGTCAAAGAAGAAGCTGTTGCAAGCAAAAACAAGTATCCGTATCTGTCTTGTATCTCACTTCAGGCAATAGGAATAAAGAGAATATCTTCTATGAATAGTGTTCCAAACCAGGCAAAAGAAGAAGAAGTAGAGGAAGAAGACCGCACCGAAGAAAAAGGCGGAGTGAATTAGGGCAGAATCTAGGCAGGGCGAAGTGCAGAGAAATTCATATCAAATCAAAGCGAGCACTAGTCTATTTCTTATTATCAACGCCTGCTTGAACTGTACTATTTCTTAGGATCAAAGGTTGATAAAGTAGCAAGCACGGCTTAGGCGGAAGCAGAAGTTTATGCTTGCCTTGCTGACTCTTCCATTGATCAGTGAAGTGGACTACGGAAAGGCAGGTCATTAAGGTTGATAGATTGGTTTAGTCAATCCGAGAAAGTGCCAATCAAATACACCCTAGTTGTTATAGGCAAGATGAAATCTTAGAAGAAAGCGGTGGTACGATCCGGCGGTAGGAAGGCCTAACCGTACTGATTACTTGTAGTAGAGTTCAGAAGCGAATGCGAAGGCTAATAATTAAGATTAGACCGCCTCTTCTCCCAGATAAATAGAGTGGGGAAGACGGATTGAACGGAAGGGTTTGATGGCATTTCGTCTCAGCAGGGCATCATCCGCTTGAAAGGTTTAGTGTTCTATGAAAACCAAAGGAGAGACCTTCGATGAATAATGATAATCAGCCCCAAGTGCAAGGCCGCGATTGTAGTAATAAATAACTCGGTGAAGTCCGAGGTCGATCCACAGGGAGTAATCACTTAAATAAACCTGTCCTATTTGAAAACTAGTACTAGCCTAATAAAATCTATACAAATCAAGTATCCTACTTGCATGAAATAATGAATTACAGGTCTGAAATATTAATTACAATTAGAAATAAAAATCTTAAGCTAAAAACTTAGTCTAATCTAATTACTGCATTCACCATAAGAGTTGTTAGAACAACCAATTTGTAGTGATTATTTAAATACCTAAAAATAAAAATAAAATAAAATAAAATAAAATCAGAGAATAAAAAGATGGATTTTAATTCTAAAATAATGCAATAGCTACTTTGCTGAATGTCATCAATAAAAACCAAGACCACCGCACCAAGTGTGTACTGTCACTTACACACAAACATTCGATGTTGACCCATTGGTGAAAACCAAGACCTCATGAACTTGATTCATTAAAGAAAGCCCCATTACATGCAAATAGCCATTACAAGATTGTTTAAGTTAAATAATGTTCATCTAAACTTACCCTTAGACACCCGAAACACTAAACGGAGGAGAAGGACTCGCGGTCTAGAACGGCGATCCAACCGTCTCTCGTTTTGCGATCTGAAATCCAAGCAAGAGAAGATGATTTATGGCTGGTTTGGTGATGGAGAAACGCTAGCAACGGCGGCGGAGCGGCGGCGTAAAAATCCAAGTGGTGGTGTGCCTTTGAGAAGACCTTGGATGAAGTAGTGATGGAAGTAGGGAGAGATGGAGGAAAATAATGAAAAGGGGAAGATGAAGTTGCTGGTCGTCCAAGAGAGTAGGGGGGGAATGGGATTCTCGTGCAGCCCATATTGGGTCTTTTTATGGTTTTTTTGATAGCTTGGGTTGCAAGGTTTTGGTTTGGGTAAGGATTAGTATAGTGGGGTCCAATTTAGATTAGGATTAGGAGGGTTTTGAAAGAGTTTCAAGGGATTGGCCCACAATCCTAGTGAAAATAGGATTCTTCTTATCTCATGCAACTTCCTCTCTTGGGCCCACTTTGGCTAAGAATCAATTCAAATCTGAAATTTCAGATTTCAAACAAATCTTGAGATGCATGTGGTCCCCACCTATTTTGGACGTGTGTTTGCTTGCATAGAGTTGTTAGACGTATGAAACTTGGGATGGAGAGGCTTCAACGTGTGATAGCATATTGGGATAATTCTTGGGTTGCAAACTTCAAATCTTGAGGCCTATCTTTTTGGAGATAAGTTTAACAACTTAGTGCTAAAATCTTGCACTCTTCCAATTTGTTTCTAACTTGGATTGATTAGCAAGATCTTCTCTTAGATTGAATTTTTCATGGCTGGAAAATTAACTTGACATGGTCCCACCTTGGAGTTGAATTTTAATTTCATTCCAAGTTGCAAAGGAGGTGGGCCATGGTTGTGAGCATGCATCTCCTTAAATTGTTTGAGCTTGGACGTCCTCCATCTTGGCTTAAATAATTCCAAATCTGAGATTCAGATTTGTATTATCAATTGGAACACATGATGGGCCCCACTTGTGTGTGCAATCTTCTCTTGGATGTCATCTTTAATTCTTCAATCGATTTCTCTCTCTCGCGGGTCCCAATTTATGAAATTCTCTACAAAAAAATAAAAACAAGGATTAAAGAATACTCTAATCATAAAGGTAGGGAATGATGCAATATGCGGGTCCACCCAATTCACACTAAATGGATGCTTAAAATGTCACCATTTTATTAAAAAAATATTCTTTAATTAAATCAATGGTGCAAAGAAAATTCATCATTTTATGTGTGAACAAAAGTTATGAGGAATTTTATGACTTCCAATGCCAAAAATATAGAAATTCATGATTGTATGTAAAAATGCAATTTTTCAATAAATTTTGACTTGAATTTGAATTTTGATGCTCAAAACATAAAATCATGATTTTCCTACTAAAACGGTGCATGATTTAAAGAATAAGTCTTTAATTATTCTAAAATGATGATGAAATTATGCATTTTTAGAGACTTATCACACTCCCCAACCAGCATTTTGCTAGTCCCGAGCAAAATATGCGAACTATGATTGTGTTCTAGCCTAATATAATATAAACTAAATGCAAAGATAAAAAGGAAAACACCACTTTCGCTGGTACTCTCGGCTGCATTTAGCATATGCAGCAAGCCCTTAAACCCCTAGGTTACCCCTAGTGGACGAGTTGTGCCTCGTGAGGGTTTGCAGTGAATATGCCCACAAAATTCATTTACCTAAAAATAAAAGAAAGTCAACGGAAGGTTTTTCAAAAGACGATTGAGTCAAATCGGATGCCTTGAATCCTCGAATAATCAAGATTTCGGACTTTTCAAAATCTAGTTCACATTTTTCTTTTCAAAAAAACTATACCAAAACTTTGGGTGCCTTGTGCATGTCTATACATCAAATCAAAAATTTTTAATATTCTATGATAATGCCATGAAAACAGAATTCTTCCTCAGAATTTTCAACTTTCTTAGATTCGGGGAAAAAATACAAGTCTCCTCTCAAGGCTACTATGACGGCTTTCGCACTACTGTTTTTTTAAAGGCCGCGAGATGTATCCCTTTTTTTTTTTTTTTTTTTTTTTTTTAAAGAACCACACATGTGACTGTGCAATGTCTAGGTCCCTTAAGCTTTCTAATTAACCCATGTAACGAGTGTTAGGCCAATGACTCCCAAAACAGATGTCTTTAGGGCACTAGGTATATAAATACCCCTATGGGCTTACTAGCTCAGGTTAAAAAGGCTACGAACCCAAACTAGTCACACAACTTTTTATTCTTTTCAAGAATTATAACTAAACAATTTTTTTTTTAAACGGTCCCCAACAATAGGCAGCCCTTTTCAATTCACCCGAATTAATTCAATGGTTTTGTTTGGCCTAACCTTACCGATGAACCAGGAGAACTCATATGGCCAAATCTCATAAAGTCATTTCTCTATATATATTTTTTTGAAAGAATTCTGAAAATGACACTTAAATCTTTTTATCCAAGACTTTTGAAATGATGTACATGTGTTACTGTGAAAAACAAAGTTCGGTATTCTTTTTATCTTTTAGAAAATTGTGAACCTTCATTTTACTTCCTTTCAAAATTCTGAAATTCCAGATTTCTAGACATCTTCGAATCATCAAGTTCCTTTGGAAACCCTTCTTTTTTTTTTTTTTTTTTTTGAAAAAAAAGACTACACAAAAATGAGAAAAAAAAAATGTCTAAAATTGGACAAGTGTGCTTGTTCCCACCCCCAACCTAAACTAGACAACGTCCTCGATGTCATACATGAAATGCAAAATGGAATGTAACATGAGAGGAAAATATAGAAGGAGAAAAATGGGTAGAAAGCACCTGGAGTAATGAAGCTTTCACGTAGAAACCTGTCCAATGTGAGACAAAGAACACAAAAAGAAAAAGCAAGAAAATATATGCTTAATGTACAAAGGTATGGGCCACTGTCAGATCCAGTGCCCGTCAATCCTGGTAGACAGGATCAATCAGAGGAATGTCATTTTCCTCTGGAGGAACAGTCTCCAAGAATGGTTTTAAACGTTGTCCATTAACTTTAAAAGAGGTACCATTCGATGGATCAATGAGGGTCACTGCCCCATATGGAAATACTTCTTGAACAATGTAGGGGCCTGTCCAACGAGATCTTAACTTTCCAGGGAAAAGATGAAGTCGAGAATTGTACAAGAGGACTTTTTGAGACGGATGGAATGACTTCCTTAATATCCGTTTATCATGAAAGGCCTTAGTCCTATCTTTGTAAATTCTTGAGTTCATATAAGCCTCGTTTCTCAATTCTTCTAATTCATTTAGATCAAGGGCTCTTTTCTCCCCAGCCTTGTCTAAGTCAACGTTCAATTGTTTTATGGCCCAATAAGCTTTATGTTCCAGCTCCACCGGAAGGTGGCAAGCTTTCCCATATATAAGCCGGTATGGAGACATCCTAATTGGGGTCTTATACGCAGTTCTATAAGCCCACAAGGCATCATTTAGCCGTATTGACCAATCCTTACGATTTGGTTTTACCGTGGTCTCCAAAATTCGTTTGATTTCCCTATTTGAGACCTCAACCTGCCCACTTGTTTGAGGGTGATAGGGGGTAGCCACTTTATGTGTAACACCGTAATTTTTAAACAAACTCTCAATGATGCGGTTACAAAAGTGAGTGCCCCCATCACTAATGATGGCACGTGGAGTTCCGAAACGGGAAAAGATATTGTCCAAGATAAACTTTTTGACCGTTTTAGCATCATTATTCCTACATGGGACTGCTTCAATCCATTTGGACACATAATCAACTGCAACGAGGATATAATGAAAACCATAGCTCGGTGGAAAAGGTCCCATAAAGTCTATACCCCAAACATCGAATAACTCGACGACCAAAATTGGGTTTAAAGGCATCATATTCCTTTTGGAAATGGAACCCAATTTTTGGCACCGCTCACATGTCTTACATAAATCATGTGCATCTTTAAATAAAGTGGGCCAGTAAAATCCAGATTGTAAAATTTTATGAGCGGTCTTTTTAGCAGAAAAATGGCCACCACAAACATGCGAGTGGCAAAAGGATATAACACTATTGATTTCATGGTCAGGAATGCATCTCCTAATAATTTGGTCTGGGCAGTATTTAAAAAGGTATGGTTCATCCCAGAAAAACAGTTTCACCTCAGAGAAAAACTTGTTTTTATCTTGCTGCGTCCATTCTTTTGGAATTTCACCCGAAGCTAGATAATTAGCAATGTCTGCATACCATGGAGAATGGGAAAATGTGGCAAATAAATGCTCATCAGGGAAAGTGTCCTGGATTGGTAAGGGTTCTAAAGTTTTGGAAAGGACAAGCCTAGAAAGATGATCGGCCACCACATTTTCTACTCCTTTCTTATCCTTGATTTCAATATCAAACTCTTGGAGTAGAAGGATCCATCTGATCAGTCTAGGCTTGGCATCTTTCTTAGAAGAAGATACTTCAGCGCAGAATGGTCAGTAAATATCACAATTTTTAGGGTTTATTTTTTTGAAGGGTTTATTTTTTTTTGAAGGGTTTATTTTTTTGAAGGGTTTATTTTTTGAAGGGTTTATTTTTTTGAAGGGTTTATTTTTTTGAAGGTTTATTTTTTTTTGAAGGGTTTATTTTTTGAAGGGTTTATTTTTTTGAAGGGTTTATTTTTTTTGAAGGGTTTATTTTTTTGGAAGGGTTTATTTTTTTGAAGGGTTTATTTTTTTGCTAAGGGTTTATTTTTTTTGCTAAGGGTTTATTTTTTTGCTAGGGTTTATTTTTTTGCTAGGGTTTATTTTTTTGCTTTCTCTGGCGATTTCTGGCGATTTTTCTTTCCCCCCTTTTCTTCCTAACGCTACCTTCTTCTTCTTGGGCGATCTGCGATCATGGATGGGGGGGCTTCTCCTCCAACACAACCTGATCTCGATGTCCAATTAAAGCATCAGATTCGATTAATGCTATCGTATGCTGAGGATCGACCTGGGAAAATCTCAATCATTCGTTCTATTCTGAAGCGTCATCAGGAACATGCTCTGCCTGCTGATCTACCAAAGGATCTTCTCTTAGAGGCGAAGGTTCGTTCTGGTAAGAGTTTTGGTCTCAGTCAGCAACATCCATCGCTTATTCAGAACCCAGCTGCTGTGCGTGTTCTTCCGCCAAAAGATGCAGGGACTGCTGTGAACCAGAGAGTCACTAACCTCGGCAACCCTTCGCCTGATACAGGCTCTGTTCGATTGGATACCCAATCTGGTAGTTTGCATGATGCAGGTCTTGCGCCTGCTGCCACCGATCTTCCTTCACAGCAACCAGATCCAAATTTCCCTTTGAAGGAGAAGAATACAGTTTGGTCGTCTCTGTTTAAAGGATCAAGCACTGGGTCCACCGATCTTCCTTCACAGCATTTCCCTTTGAAGGAGATGAATACAGTTTGGTCATCTCTGTTTAAAGGATCAAGCACTGGGTCTCGTGTATTGGAGCACCATCAGCAACCTTCAAATGATCCAGATTTTCAAGTCGAATTTGATGAGGACGATACAACAGCAGCCAAATTAAATTGGGGTAATTCTCTGGTTGGGTATTTCATTGGAAAAAACCCACCTTTTTTTGCTATTAAATCATCTTTAGAGAAGGCATGGCGATTGAAAGATCTGGACATCATCACCATGTCTGATGGATTCTACTTATTCAAATTTACAAATTTTGATGCTGGTCAAGTTATTCTGGATGAGGGGCCATGGTTTGTTCATGGGCATCCGTTGATTCTACGAAGATGGACAGAGGACATAGCTATGAACAAGCAACAGTTTCAAACAATTCCAGTATGGGTTCGATTTCCGAATCTGAATTTTTGTTTTCGTTCGAGCTCTGCTTTAAGCAAGATTGCAAGTGTCATTGGACATCCCATTTGCATGGACCATGCCACTGCTGCTGGAACAAGATTTGCTTTTGCTAGAGTTTGCATTGAAGTGGGAGTGGATGCTTCCTTTCCTACAGAAATTCGAATGAAATTTAAAGGGAATTCCATTCTTCAAAAAGTTGAATATGCTTGGAAGCCCAATCCTTGCAAGTCATGCAATACCTTTGATCATGGTGACAAATCATGCCCTTTCACAGCTCCCCTGAATCAGCCTAAACAGGTTTGGGTAAAAAAAAACTCAGGAACTAAGAGTAATGCTGCTGAGAATACTGGTTCTTATGATAATGCTGCTGACACACATGTGGATGGAGGTCCTGATATTCTTGCTTCTGATGCACAATGGACTGTTGTCAAAGGGAAGAACCCTACTTCACCAAAGGAAACAGCTAGGCAATCAGCTAGGCCCACCTCTATTACTTCCAATATTCAGGCTGATACAAATCGGTTTTTAAGTTTATCAAATGCTGATGGGGATTCAAATGTTTTAGTAGCTGAATTGGCATCTACTACGGCTATGGTTTTGGGGACTAATGTGTTTGCTGATGCTCAAACAAGTAAGGTGGCTTCCCAGCAATTATCTTCCATCCATCAACTTGATAAAAGTCAGATTCTGGCAAGTTCCACTGCAGGTGTAATAACTAAACCAGGTTCAGCTGGAATAGTTATTAAGGAGAAGGGGCCTAAAAGTCGATCTTAATGACGATTCTATCTTGGAATGTTAGGGGCCTCAATCGGCCAGCTATGCAAATAGAAGTTCGTCAGCAGATTCTTTCTGTACAAGCATCTCTAGTTGTTCTTTTGGAAACAAAGGTAAAAAAATCATCCTATTATTCTGTGACAAATGCTATTTTACCAAAGGGATGGATGGAAGTTTCCAATGTTGATATTTGTTCCTCAACTCGGATTTGGTTGCTATGGAACCCACGGTTTCTTGCTGTCCGAATTCTTTCTGTGGAGGCTCAGATTATTCATTGTGACATTAATTATAAAAATAATCAACTGTTCTTTTCTGCTTGTTATGGAAATAATGGGTATATTCAAAGAAGAGATTTATGGCAGTCTATTGGTTCAAAGTCTTCTTCTCCTTCCCAGCCTTGGGTTCTTGTTGGGGATTTTTAATACAATTCGTTGGGTTCATGAAAAAATTGGAGGAACTTGTCCGCGCGGCTATGGTCTTATTGAATTTAATGACTGCCTTCAAGCTGCAGGTTTGCTTGATTTGAAATTGACTGGTTCTTCTTATACCTGGTCAAATTCCAGTATAGGTGCTTCAAGGATTGAATGTAAATTGGATCGGGCTCTTGTCAATGCAGTGAGCATGAATCTAAATTTGTTTCGTGGGGAAGTGTTGGTCCCTCGCCTGTCAGATCATTCTCCTATTTTATTATCTCTGAATGATAGCTACCATATCAAAGCTCCTTTCAGGTACTTTAATTACTGGGCTAAGGTGCCGGGCTTCAGTAAAGTCATCAAGGATGCTTGGGCTGATCAAGTTAGGGGTACACCTTTGTTTAGGGTGGTCACAAAATTACGAAGAGTTAAGAAGAATATTCTTGCCTGGAAAAAAACTCAATTGCCAGTTTCTATTAAACTTCAGGAAGCTCGAAACTCTTTGGAAGATATTCAGAAGCAGTTGTCCAATGATCTGACTAATATCAATCTTCAAGAAGCTGAGCGTATAGCACGTGTTGGCCTGTCTCATTTAGCTTGTGCAGAAGAAAGTATCTTTAAACAGCGATCTCGGGATCTTGCAGTGAACTTGGGGGATGGGAACACCAAGTATTTCTATAGTTTGATGCGTTCACGACATACTCAGTCCTTCATTTCTAAAATAGAAGATATGGAAGGCACCTCTTTTTCTGATCATGAGGGTATTGCAGCAGTTTTCGTCTCTTATTTCTCCAATATTCTTGGGCCTCATATAGATCCGCATCAGCCAGATCTCTCTTATATTACTCCTTTTGGGTATGTTTCGGAGTTAGATGCTATGGACCTTACCATGCCAGTTACAATTTCAGAAATTGAGGAGGTCATTAAAGCTGCTAATCCAAATAAGGCTCCTGGCCCGGATGGATTTAATGCCCATTTCTTTAAAGTCTTCTGGCCAATAATTGGTAATGATGTTTGTGAAGGTATTGCTGATTTTTTTAAACATGGTTCAATGCTTACTCAATTGAAAGCTACTTTCATAGTGCTTGTTCCTAAGGGTGAGAATGCAGGCTCTCCAGATAAATTCCGCCCTATCTCTTTGACTAATGAATTGTATAAAATTATTAGTCGCATCTTGGTGAACAGGCTAAAGAAGGTCATTGGAAAACTTATTGGGCCCATGCAATCAGCTTTTATTCCGGGACGAAACATTGCAGATAATATTCTTGTAGCACAAGATCTACTCCATAATTTTCACTTGCTACGAGGGATTCCTCGTATGTGTCTTAAGCTTGATCTTGCTAAAGCTTATGATAGTGTCAGGTTGGATTTTCTGGAAGCAGCACTCATCTCTATGCATTTTCCAAGGCTTTTTATTAAGCTTATAATGGCATGTGTTTCTGATGCCCACTATTCAGTTTTGGTAAATGGGAGTTCTGAAGGTTATTTCAAAGGCACGAGAGGCCTACGGCAAGGATGTCCATTATCTCCTTTTTTGTTTGCTATAGTGATGGAATTTTTTTCTACTCTAATGTCCAAATATGCCTCTGCTCAGCTGATCCCAACTCCTTATCAAAAGAATCAAGTGGCGATCTCTCATCTTATGTTTGCTGATGATCTTCTTGTCTTCTGCAAAGCTACTGATATTGCTGCTGTGAATCTTAAGCATTTCCTTGATAACTTTCACAGGTTCTCTGGCCTAGGTGTAAACTGGGGAAAAAGTGCAGTTTTCTTTGCAAATTGTAACATGCAGCTTCAATCTATTATTTCTGATATTCTTACTGTTGGCAAAGGGACCTTTCCGATGAAATATCTTGGGATTCCATTGTCTCCTAAGCGATTGAGTTTTAATGACTGCCTTCCTCTCCTTGGGAAAGTTCAAAAGCGTTTAGCTGGGTGGAAATCAAAGATTTTATCTTATGCAGGGCGAGTGGAGCTCATTCGATCTACCTTATCTACCCTTCATCTTTATTGGGCAGCAGTTTTCTTGATTCCAAAGGCTACTTTACATGTTTTGGACAGGCAAGTAAGAGACTTTTTTTGGAATAAATGGTCTCCTCATTATCTCCATCCCATTGCTTGGGATTTTATTTGTCAGCCTCTTGCTTGTGGAGGTTTGGGCATTCGTTCGTTTGCAGGTACAGCTAGGGCAGCTTTACTGCGACAGCTTTGGCATGTGCTTCAAAATAATCATACATGTTGGAATGTTTGGATTAATGCTAAATACCTTAAAGGAAAATCTTTTTGGGATGTTCCAATCCCAAAAACGGCCTCTTGGGGCTGGAAAGGTATACTTGAGATGCGTACGGTTGCTTTACCGTACATTAAGTACCTTTTGGGTAATGGCCACTTAATTGCTTTTTGGACTGATCCTTGGTTAAATGGTGGAAGACTGAAAGATAGATATGGGGACAGAGCAATCTATGATCTTGGCTTAGGTGAAGACATCAGGGTGCATCGATTTGTTGGCAATCATGGGTGGTTGTTTCCACCTTCCACTTCTAATGATCTTATGGATGTTTTTCATGAAATACCATTAGAAATTCAGCCTCATTCTGAGTTTGATGATGAAGTTGTGTGGACATTAGAGGAAGATGGCAGTTTTTCTCTAACATCAGCTTATTGTATGGTTAGCTTCGGGCAACATCAAGATCTTCATTGGCCTTCTTTTCTTTGGTTCCCAGGCTGTATTAAGAAGCATTCCCTTTGTGCTTGGATGTTCTTCTTGGGTAAACTGAAGACTAAAGATTTTCTGCATCACAGGAATGTGGTTTGTGATTCATGCTGCATTTTCTGTCCTTGTACCTGGGAATCTGGATCTCACCTTATGCTTCATTGTCCATTTTCTCAAATGGTCTGGACTTCTCTTTTAGCCACGCTCAATCTTACTTATATGTCATGTACTACACCATTAGAGTTGGTGGAGTCATTGACTTTGCGTGTTGATCAGCAACACAAGGGTCTTCAGATACTGGCTCGGCTGCTCTTTTCTGCTTATATTTGGCATATTTGGATTGAACGCAATAGACGTATCTTCAGAGCTCAAAGTATATCTGCTGTTAATGTAGTACATCGTATCCTTCATTCTATTCAGAGCAGAGTGTTATTTCTTGGACTTTCTTTTCCAAACAGTATTTCCTGTCATTGGAATTTTCCACCTGCTGGTTACACTCTCTCACATTCATACCCTACAGTTTACCATGGTTGGAGGCTTTCTATTTATTCTTATCATCAGGCGAGTGTTGGTGTTCTATGGGATGCTGCTGATAATCCTCTTGCAGGTTCAATTCAATCTGCCATGGACTATTATCCAGGAATTCATCGATTACTTGATCTTATTCCTGTCCATCTTGATTCTATTTTACTTGAAGTGGAGTCTTCTTTAGCTCAAATTATCAGGTTTCCCCAAAAATCTCCTTGGAAATTACGATTTCAAGTGCGAAGTATTGCAGCTGCTCTTCAGCAATTTCATATACACTATGTGGATATTCAGCATTCCACGATACAATTTAGTAAGAAACTGTGTCGAAACAGAATGGTTCCTTCTTCTATCTCAAATGTGGAGATAGGAATGTTATGGAGGCTATGAGTGCTTCTGGCCCGGGTTGTGGGTTTTGTATTTCTTTATTTTTTGTTATTTCATTATGATTGTAATAATGGGGTATGCCCCATTGGATTTCTCTAAGACCTCATTTGGGTCTCTAGAGTTATCTTCTTGTACATTTTAATTTTAGTTGAAATGAAGAACTCACTTATTCTTCAAAAAAAAAAATATCACAATTTTGGATCCAATTAAGTAGGAACGGAATTTATCCAGTGCATAGACCACAGCCAATAATTCTTTCTCTGTTGTTGAATAATTGATTTGTGCACTGTTTAAAGTCCTGCTAGCATAGTAAATCACAAATGGCTTTTTGTCTCTACGTTGCCCAAGAACTGCCCCAACCGCATAATCACTAGCATCGCACATGATTTCAAAGGGCAGGCTCCAATCTGGAGGTTGCATAATTGGAGCGGTCGTCAACATGTCCTTAAGCTTAGTAAAAGCCACTTGACATGCCTCTGTCCACTCAAATTCTGCTTCCTTTAGCAGAAGGTTGCATAATGGTCTAGAAATGACACTGAAACCTTTTATGAACCTTCTGTAGAATCCGGCATGCCCTAAGAAAGATCTTATATCTCTTACGGTTTTTGGGGTGGGCAAATTGGAAATTAAGTCTATTTTGGCTTTGTCCACTTCCAATCCTTTGGATGATACAATGTGGCCAAGGACAATCCCTTGTCGTACCATAAAATGACATTTTTCCCAATTAAGTACTAAGTTCTTTTCTTCACACCTAGAGAGGACTTTAGTTAAGTTGCTCAAACAATCTTGGAATGACTCTCCAAAAACTGAAATAATCAGCCCCAAGTGCAAGGCCGCGAATGCAGGTTCCTTATTCTTCACAAATTTCAAGGACTCAACTTCTCTTGTAAGATAGGCAATTTTTGCTTGAATATCATCCTTTTCTTTTAATACATATAACCCCCCTCCTTTGGCCTGATTCGATTGCTTTACGGGGTCTATACCTTCAGATGTGTCCCAATTTTGTGCACTATCTGCCAAAAACTGAAGGTAGGTCCATGCTTGATTTGGGTTTTTCGCCATGAACTCCCCATTGCACATCATCTCCACGAATTGACGTGTTTCTGGACTAAGTCCATCATAGAAATGACCAATTGTATTGTGCAATTCAAATCCGTGGTGGGGACATGCAAGGAGTAGCTCATTAAATCGTTCCCAACACCTATAATAAGACTCCTTGTCTTTTTGTTTAAAATTCATAATATTTCTCCGTAAGGTGTTGGTCTTATGTAATGGGAAAAATTTCTTCAAAAATTCCCGGACCATGTCGGACCATAGGGCAATCGAATTGGGCTGTAAGGAGTGAAGCCATGCCTTGGCCTTTTCTTTGAGGGAAAATGGAAATAAACGAAATTTGATAAGGTCTTCCCTCACATTATTGAAGTGTAGTGTTGCACACACTTCTTCAAACTCTTTTATGTGCAAATATGCACTTTCCGATTCAAGTCCATGAAATTTGGGAAGAAGTTGGATTACTCCCGGTTTGATATCAAATTGACCCGCACCTACAGGTATAACCATGCACGACGGTGTGGCTTGTCGTGTAGGGTGAAGGTAATCACGTAGACTCCTAAGAGGTTGATTCACCTCCCCATTATTATTGGGTCCATTCCCATTACCATTCCCATTTTCGTTTTCATTCCTAATCTCTTCATTATCACTATGCTCATCAGCCATATTGGAAATCCTTAGAGAACCAGGAGTTCTAGATTCGTAGAATTCAATCAATCTCTTGACAGGTGATTCCTTCCTTTCTAACCGATTTGAGGTGTCCCTCTGCCAAGAAGATGGGGGTCTTTCTTTCTTTTTTGGAATTTTGAAAAAAATTTTTTTTTTAAATAAAGAAACCTAGAAAGAAAAACTACCTAAGTCCGTTTTTAAATTTAAAAGAAGATTCTCAAATTCTTGCAAGTACTAATCTTAGAGAGTTTAATATCTCTAGGGAAAGTTCCCAAACTCAAGTCTATGAAACTGGCCCGACCAGGTAAGCCCCCAGATCGATGGTGGGGTCGCGATGCGTTGCAAGGGTCCCGCTTAAAAACCACCTTCTAGAACAAGAGACTTGTCTCCCTTATCTAATGGGACAAGACTTGCCTAGACATCGAACCAATCAAGAAAGGCAGTTTGTTCGACTTTCCAAAGAAATAACTAACCTTCTTAAAAAAAAAATCCCAGCAAGTTTTTAAGAGTCCTTTAAAATTTAAAAACAACTAAAACAACTGAGTTTCCAATGAAAGTTCTGAAATTTTCAGATTTTGGCAAGTTTTGTGGCTAAAAAGCCGAATTTGCGCTATCTAAGACTTGCCTTTGTGAGGGAAAGTTCCAGAATTTTTTTTTGGAAACTATAAAAACCTAAAAATATGAAAAATAACTAATTTTAACACACCTTAATTAATCCTAACCATAAAATAAAAAAATTGACCTAAACTAGTCCAAATTAGAACAAGTAAACTAGGCAATTTTTCGAAATTGATGTGATTTTTCAAAAATCAGAAAAAGTAATTTTTCAGATCTGAAATAGTTCCAATTTTAACAAAAATCAGAGATTAAGAATCCACTTTTTAATGCAATAGGGCTGGTCCAAACATTCCATGCATGCTACCCTTAGATCTAGAATGATTGCGGAATAGTAAAGGCACACCCATAAAGCAATTAAAAAGATAGGTTGGGAAAAATACCTCAAGCGAAGAAAAAAAACTCCCCGGCAACGGCGCCAAAAACTTGATAATCAGCCCCAAGTGCAAGGCCGCGATTGTAGTAATAAATAACTCGGTGAAGTCCGAGGTCGATCCACAGGGAGTAATCACTTAAATAAACCTGTCCTATTTGAAAACTAGTACTAGCCTAATAAAATCTATACAAATCAAGTATCCTACTTGCATGAAATAATGAATTACAGGTCTGAAATATTAATTACAATTAGAAATAAAAATCTTAAGCTAAAAACTTAGTCTAATCTAATTACTGCATTCACCATAAGAGTTGTTAGAACAACCAATTTGTAGTGATTATTTAAATACCTAAAATAAAATAAAATAAAATAAAATAAAATCAGAGAATAAAAAGATGGATTTTAATTCTAAAATAATGCAATAGCTACTTTGCTGAATGTCATCAATAAAAACCAAGACCACCGCACCAAGTGTGTACTGTCACTTACACACAAACATTCGATGTTGACCCATTGGTGAAAACCAAGACCTCATGAACTTGATTCATTAAAGAAAGCCCCATTACATGCAAATAGCCATTACAAGATTGTTTAAGTTAAAATAATGTTCATCTAAACTTACCCTTAGACACCCGAAACACTAAACGGAGGAGAAGGACTCGCGGTCTAGAACGGCGATCCAACCGTCTCTCGTTTTGCGATCTGAAATCCAAGCAAGAGAAGATGATTTATGGCTGGTTTGGTGATGGAGAAACGCTAGCAACGGCGGCGGAGCGACGGCGTAAAAATCCAAGTGGTGGTGTGCCTTTGAGAAGACCTTGGATGAAGTAGTGATGGAAGTAGGGAGAGATGGAGGAAAATAATGAAAAGGGGAAGATGAAGTTGCTGGTCGTCCAAGAGAGTAGGGGGGGAATGGGATTCTCGTGCAGCCCATATTGGGTCTTTTTATGGTTTTTTTGATAGCTTGGGTTGCAAGGTTTTGGTTTGGGTAAGGATTAGTATAGTGGGGTCCAATTTAGATTAGGATTAGGAGGGTTTTGAAAGAGTTTCAAGGGATTGGCCCACAATCCTAGTGAAAATAGGATTCTTCTTATCTCATGCAACTTCCTCTCTTGGGCCCACTTTGGCTAAGAATCAATTCAAATCTGAAATTTCAGATTTCAAACAAATCTTGAGATGCATGTGGTCCCCACCTATTTTGGACGTGTGTTTGCTTGCATAGAGTTGTTAGACGTATGAAACTTGGGATGAAGAGGCTTCAACGTGTGATAGCATATTGGGATAATTCTTGGGTTGCAAACTTCAAATCTTGAGGCCTATCTTTTTGGAGATAAGTTTAACAACTTAGTGCTAAAATCTTGCACTCTTCCAATTTGTTTCTAACTTGGATTGATTAGCAAGATCTTCTCTTAGATTGAATTTTTCATGGCTGGAAAATTAACTTGACATGGTCCCACCTTGGAGTTGAATTTTAATTTCATTCCAAGTTGCAAAGGAGGTGGGCCATGGTTGTGAGCATGCATCTCCTTAAATTGTTTGAGCTTGGACGTCCTCCATCTTGGCTTAAATAATTCCAAATCTGAGATTCAGATTTGTATTATCAATTGGAACACATGATGGGCCCCACTTGTGTGTGCAATCTTCTCTTGGATGTCATCTTTAATTCTTCAATCAATTTCTCTCTCTCGCGGGTCCCAATTTATGAAATTCTCTACAAAAAAATAAAAACAAGGATTAAAGAATACTCTAATCATAAAGGTAGGGAATGATGCAATATGCGGGTCCACCCAATTCACACTAAATGGATGCTTAAAATGTCACCATTTTATTAAAAAAATATTCTTTAATTAAATCAATGGTGCAAAGAAAATTCATCATTTTATGTGTGAACAAAAAGTTATGAGGAATTTTATGACTTCCAATGCCAAAAATATAGAAATTCATGATTGTATGTAAAAATGCAATTTTTCAATAAATTTTGACTTGAATTTGAATTTTGATGCTCAAAACATAAAATCATGATTTTCCTACTAAAACGGTGCATGATTTAAAGAATAAGTCTTTAATTATTCTAAAATGATGATGAAATTATGCATTTTTAGAGACTTATCAAATAAGCATAAGAATCAAAAGCTTCCATTTCATAAGCAATTGAAAGGAGAAAGTAATCTTCCCCAAAGTTTATATTACCCAGGCTAGAAAAGCAATCTGTGCCGTGGGCAAAGAGGAAGATAGGTTTAGTCAAGCGCCGAAGCCTTCCGAGTTGAGTCAATCCAAATAGATTCTAGTTGAGTAAGGATGATAGCCGAAGTGTGTCAACTATTCTCGATTTAATCTGAAACTGCCCTGTTGGATTCATCATTCAATCTGACCGCTTGAAAGCTGAAGTGGGAAAGCGAAGGTCAGATCCATCAATTCCTTTTCATCCTACACTGGTCAGCGCTCCTCTGAACAATTACAAATTATAGATAGAAAGGAAGTCGTCTTTTAGACTGCCTGCCACCCAATAGCCTGACTTAGCCTTAGCTTTCGCCCTTGAATGAGCTTCTAATAGATAGAGCGGCAACCGCTGTTCCTGTTGTGGGAATACCCTCAATAAGTAGCTAAGGGAAGAGGGTTCCGAAGAAAGAGAGAATGGAAATCGATTCAAGGAGATGGGCTCGATCCCAGCCGATTAGAACGACTCTTTCTTAGTTTCAGGTGTGCTAGCAGTGTTCGAGTGTTGAAAGCGGAATGAAAAAGATCGATGAGAAGCCGACGTTCTAAGAGGATGGAATCCCTTGTTATGTTAGGATGGAGTTCAAGGCCAGTCTCGTATCTATCTCAATCCTAGGAGGCAGTCAGAGAAGAAGCTGTTGCAAGCAAAAACAAGTATCCGTATCCGTCTTGTAGCTCACTTCAGGCAATTGGAATAAAGAAAATATCTTCTATGAATAGGGTTCCAAACCAGGCAGAAGAAGAAGAAGTAAAAGAAGAAGACCGCACCGAAGAAAAAGGCGGAGTGAAGTTAGGGCAGGATCCAGGCAGGGCGAGGTGCAGAGAAATTCCTATCAAATCAAAGCGAGCACTAGTCTATTTCTTATTATCAACGCTTGCTTGAACTGTACTATTTCTTAGGATCAAAGGTTGCTTCATCTTCTAGTGGGGTTAGAAACCATAGAGTAGCAAGCACGGCTTAGGCGGAAGTAGAAGTTTATGCTTGCCTTGCTGACTCTTCCATTGATTAGTGAAGTGGACTACGGAAATGCAGGGCATTAAGGTTGATAGATTGGTTTAGTCAACCCGAGAAAGAGCCAATCAAGTACACCTGGTCGTTATAGGCAAGATGAAATCTTAGAAGAAAGCGGTGGTAGGATCCGACGGTAGGAAAGCCTAACCATACTGATTACTTATAGTTGAGTTCAGAAGCGAATGCGACGGCTAATAATTAAGATTAGACCGCCTCTTCTCCCAGATAAATAGAGTGGGGAAGACGGATTGAACGGAAGGGTTTGATGGCATTTCGTCTCTGCAGGGCATCATCCGCTTGAACGGTTTAGTGTTCTATGAAAACCGGAGGAGATACCTTCGATGAATAAGTATAAGAAAGAAAAGATTCCATTTCATAAGCAATTGAAAGGAGAAAGTAATCTTCCCCAAAGTTTATATTACCCAGGCTAGAAGAGCAATCTGTGCCGCGGGCAAAGAGGAAGATAGGTTTAGTCAAGCGCCGAAGCCTTCCTAGTTGAGTCAATCCGAATAGCTTCTAGTTGAGTAAGGATGATAGCCGAAGTGTGTCACCCATTCTCGATTCAATCTGAAACTGTCCCGTTGGATTCATCATTGAATATGACCGCTTGAAAGCTGAAGTGGGAAAGTGAAGGTCAGATCCAACAATTCCTTTTCATCCTACACTGGTCAGCGCGCTTCTGAACAATTACATATTATAGATAGAAATGAAGTCGCTTTTCAGACTGACTGGCACCCAGCAGCCTGACTTAGCCTTAGCTTTCGCCCTTGAATGAGCTTCTAATAGATAGAGCGGCAACCGCTGTTGCTGTTGTGGGAATACCCTCAATAAGTAGCTAAGCGAAGAGGGTTCCGAAGAAAGAGAGATTGGAAATCGATTCAAGGAGATGGGCTCGATCTCAGCCGATTAGAACGACTATTTCTTAGTTTCAGGTGAGCTAGCAGTGTTCGAGTGTTGAAAGCGGAATGAAAAAGATCGATGAGAAGGCGACGTTCTAAGGGGATGGAGTCCCTTGTTATGTTAGGATGGAGTTCAAGGCCAGTCTCGTATCTATCTCAATCCTAGGAGGCAGTCAGAGAAGAAGTTGTTGCAAGCAGAAACAAGTGTCCATATCCGTCTTGTAGCTCACTTCAGGCAATAGAAATAAAGAAAATATCTTCTATGAATAGGGTTCCAAACCAGGCAGAAGAAGAAGAAGTAAAGGAAGAAGACCAAACCGAAGATAAAGGCGGAGTGAAGTTAGGGCAGAATCCAGGCAGGGCGAAGTGCAGAGAAATTCCTATCAAATCAAAGCGAGCACTAGTCTATTTCTTATTATCAACGCTTGCTTGAACTGTACTATTTCTTAGGATCAAAGGTTGCTTCATCTTCTAGTGGGGTTAGAAACCATAGAGTAGCAAGCACGGCTTAGGCGGAAGTAGAAGTTTATGCTTGCCTTGCTGACTCTTCCATTGATTAGTGAAGTGGACTACGGAAAGGCAGGGCATTAAGGCTGATGATAGATTGGTTTAGTCAAGCCGAGAAAGAGCCAATCAAGTACACCCTGGTTGTTATAGGCAAGATGAAATCTTAGAAGAAAGCGGTGGTAGGATCCGGCGGTAGGAAAGCCTAACCGTACTGATTACTTATAGTTGAGTTCAGAAGCGAATGCGAAGGCTAATAATTAAGATTAGACCGCCTCTTCTCCTAGATAATTAGAGAGGGGAAGACGGATTGAACGGAAGGGTTTGATGGCATTTCGTCTCAGCAGGGCATCATCCGCTTGAAAGGTTTAGTGTTCTATGAAAACCGGAGGAGATACCTTCGATGATTAAGCATAAGAAAGAAAAGATTCCATTTCATAAGCAATTGAAAGGAGAAAGTAATCTTCCCCGAAGTTTATATTACCCAGGCTAGAAGAGCAATCTGTGCCGCGGGCAAAGAGGAAGATAGGTTTAGTCAAGCGCCGAAGTCTTCCTAGTTGAGTCCATCCGAATAGCTTCTAGTTGAGTAAGGATGATAGCCGAAGTGTGTCAACCATTCTCGATTCAATCTGAAACTATCCCGTTGGATTCATCATTGAATATGACCGCTTGAAAGCTGAAGTGGGAAAGTGAAGGTCGGATCCATCAATTCCTTTTCATCCTACACTGGTCAGCGCGCCTTTGAACAATTACATATTATAAATAGAAAGGAAGT
This sequence comes from Litsea cubeba, assembly GCA_012931725.1. NCBI lineage: Eukaryota > Viridiplantae > Streptophyta > Magnoliopsida > Laurales > Lauraceae > Litsea > Litsea cubeba. Next base: position 123,898 of record WHSA01000698.1, read on the forward strand.
CGCTTTTCAGACTGCCTGCCACCCAGCAGCCTGACTTAGCCTTAGCTTTCGCCCTTGAATGAACTTCTAATAGATAGAGCGGCAACCGCTGTTCCTGTTGTGGGAATACCCTCAATAAGTAGCTAAGCGAAGAGGGTTCTGAAGAAAGAGAGATTGGAAATCGATTCAAGGAGATGGGCTCGATCTCAGCCGATTAGAACGACTCTTTCTTAGTTTCAGGTGTGCTAGCAGTGTTCGAGTGTTGAAAGCGGAATGAAAAAGATCGATGAGTAGGTGACGTTCTAAGAGGATGGAATCCCTTGTTATGTTAGGATGGAGTTCAAGGCCAGTCTTGTATCTATCTCAATCCTAGGAGGCAGTCAGAGAAGAAGCTGTTGCAAGCAAAAACAAGTTTCCGTATCCGTCTTGTAGCTCACTTCAGGCAATAGGAATAAAGAAAATATCTTCTATGAATAGGGTTCCAAACCAGGCAGAAGAAGAAGAAGTAAAGGAAGAAGACCAAACCGAAGATAAAGGCGGAGTGAAGTTAGGGCAGAATCCAGGCAGGGCGAAGTGCAGAGAAATTCCTATCAAATCAAAGCGAGCACTAGTCTATTTCTTATTATCAACGCTTGCTTGAACTGTACTATTTCTTAGGATCAAAGGTTGCTTCCTCTTCTAGTGGGGGTAGAAACCATAGAGTAGCAAGCACGGCTTAGGCGGAAGCAGAAGTTTATGCTTGCCTTGATGACTCTTCCATTGATTAGTGAAGTGGACTACGGAAAGGCAGGGAATTAAGGTTGATAGATTGGTTTAGTCAAGCCGAGAAAGAGTCAATCAAGTACACCCTGGTTGTTATAGGCAAGATGAAATCTTAGAAGAAAGCGGCGGTAGGAAAGCCTAACCGTACTGATTACTTATAGTTGATTTAAGAAGCGAATGCGATGGCTAATAATTAAGATTAGACCGCCTCTTCTCCCAGATAAATAGAGTGGGGAAAACGGATTGAACGGAAGGGTTAGATGGCATTTCGTCTCAGCAGGGCATCATCCGCTTGAAAGGTTTAGTGTTCTATGAAAACCGGAGGATACCTTTGATGAATAAGCATAAGAAAGAAAAGATTCCATTTCATAAGCAATTGAAAGGAGAAAGTAATCTTCCCCAAAGTTTATATTACCCAGGCTAGAAGAGCAATCTGTGCCGTGGGCAAACAAAGATGAAGATAGGTTTAGTCAAGCGCCGAAGCCTTCCTAGTTGAGTCGATCCGAATAGCTTCTAGTTGAGTAAGGATGATAGCCGAAGTGTGTCAACCGTTCTCGAGTCAATCTGAAACTGTCCCGTTGGATTCATCATTGAATCTGACCGCTTGAAAGCTGAAGTGGGAAAGTGAAGGTCAGATCCATCAATTCCTTTTCATCCTACACTGGTCAGCTCGCCTCTAAACAATTACATATTTTAGAGCGGCAACCGCTGTTGCTGTTGTGGGAATACCCTCAATAAGTAGCTAAGTGAAGTGGGTTCAGAAGAAAGAGAGATTGGAAATCGATTCATGGAGATGGGCTCGATCTCAGCCGATTAGAACGACTCTTTCTTTGTTTCAGGTGAGCTAGCAGTGTTCGAGTGTTGAAAGCGGAATGAAAAAGATTGATGAGAAGGCGACGTTCTAAGAGGATGGAATCCCTTGTTATGTTAGGATGGAGTTCAAGGCCAGTCTCGTATCTATCTCAATCCTAGGAAGCAGTCAAAGAAGAAGCTGTTGCAAGCAAAAACAAGTATCCGTATCCATCTTGTAGCTCACTTCAGGCTAGAAGAGCAATCTGTGCCGCGGGCAAAGAAAGAGGAAGATAGGTTTAGTCAAGCGCCGACGCCTTCCTAGTTGAGTCAATCCGAATAGCTTCTAGTTGAGTAAGGATGATAGCGGAATTGTGCCAACCATTCTCGATTCAATATGAAACTGTCCCGTTGCATTGATCATTCAATCTGACCGCTTGAAAGCTGAAGTGGGAAAGTGAAGGTCAAATCCATCAATTCCTTTTCATCCTACACTGGTCAGCGCGCCTCTGAACAATTACATATTATAGATAGAATGGAAGTCGCTTTTTAGACTGCCTGCCACCCAACAGCCTGACTTAGCCTTAGCTTTCGCCCTTGAATGAGCTTCTAATAGATAGAGCGGCAACTGCTGTTACTGTTGTGGGAATACCCTCAATAAGTAGCTAAGCGAAGAGGGTTCCGAAGAAAGAGAGATTGGAAATCGATTCAAGGAGATGGGCTCGATCTCAGCCGATTAGAACGACTATTTCTTAGTTTTAGGTGAGCTAGCAGTGTTCGAGTGTTGAAAGCGGAATGAAAAGGATTGATGAGAAGGCGACGTTCTAAGAGGATGGAATCCCTTGTTATGTTAGGATGAAGTTTAAGGCCAGTCTCGTATCTATCTCAATCCTAGGAGCCACTCAGAGGAGCTGTTGCAAGCAAAAACAAGTATCCGTATCCATCTTGTAGCTCACTTCATGCAATAGGAATAAAGAAAATATATTCTATGAATATGGTTCCAAACCAGGCAGAAGAAGAAGAAGTAAAGGAAGAAGACCGCACCGAAGAAAAAGGCGGAGTGAAGTTAGGACAGGATCCAGGCAGGGCGAAGTGCAGGGAAAATCCTATCAAATCAAAGCGAGCACTAGTCTATTTCTTATTATCAAGGCTTGCTTGAACTGTACTATTTATAAGGATCAAAGGTTGCTTCCTCTTCTAGTGGGGGTAAAAACCATAGAGTAACAAGCACGGCTTAGGCGGAAGCAGAAGTTTATGCTTGCCTTGCTGACTCTTCCATTGATTAGTGAAGTGGACTACGGAAAGGCAGGGCATTAAGGTTGATAGATTGGTTTAGTCAAGCCGAGAAAGTGCCAGTCAAGTACACCCTGGTTGTTATAGGCAAGATGAAATCTTAGAAAAAAGCGGTGGTAGGATCCGGCAGTAGGAAAGCCTAACCGTACTGATTACTTATAGTTGAGTTCTGAAGCGAATGCGAAGGCTAATAATTAAGATTAGACCGCCTCTTCTCCCAGATAAATAGAGTCGGGAAGACGGATTGAACGGAAGGGTTTGATTGCATTTCATCTCAGCAGGGCATCATCCGCTTGAAAGGTTTAGTGTTCTATGAAAACCGGAGGAGACACCTTCGATGAATAAGCATAAGAAAGAAAAGATTCCATTTCATAAGCAATTGAAAGGAGAAAGTAATCTTCCCCAAAGTTTATATTACCCAGGCTAGAAGAGCAATCTGTGCCGCGGGCAAAGAGGAAGATAGGTTTAGTCAAGCGCCGAAGCCTTCCTAGTTGAGTCAATCCGAATAGCTTCTAGTTGAGTAAGGATGATTGCCGAAGTGTGTCATCCATTCTCGATTCAATCTGAAACTGTCCCGTTGGATTCATCATTGAATCTGACCGCTTGAAAGCTGAAGTGGGAAAGTGAAGGTCAGATCCATCAATTCCTTTTCATCCTACACTGGTCAGCGCGCCACTGAACAATTACAAATATAGATAGAACGGAAGTCGCTTTTCAGACGGACTGCCACCCAGCAGCCTGACTTAGCCTTAGCTTTCGCCCTTGAATGAGCTTCTAATAGATAGAGCGGCAACCGCTGTTGCTGTTGTGGGAATACCCTCAATAAGTAGCTAAGCGAAGAGGGTTCCGAAGAAAGAGAGATTGGAAATCGATTCAAGGAGATGGGCTCGATCTCAGCCGATTAGAACGACTATTTCTTAGTTTCAGGTGAGCTAGCAGTGTTCGAGTGTTGAAAGCGGAATGAAAAAGATCGATGAGAAGGCGACGTTCTAAGAGGATGGAATCCCTTGTTATGTCAGGATGGAGTTCATGGCCAGTCTCGTATCTATCTCAATCCTAGGAGGTAGTCCGAGAAGAAGCTGTTGCAAGCAAAAACAAGTATGCTTGCCTTGCTGACTCTTCCATTGATTAGTGAAGTGGACTACGGAAAGGCAGAGCATTAAGGTTGATAGATTGGTTTAGGCAAGCCGAGAAAGAGCCAATCAAGTACACCTTGGTTGTTATAGGCAAGATGAAATCTTAGAAGAAAGCGGTGGTATGATCCGGCGGTAGGAAAGCCTAACTGTACTGATTACTTATATTTGAGTTCAGAAGCGAATGCGAAGGCTAATTAACATTAGACCACCTCTTCTCCCAGATAAATGGAGTGGGGAAGACCGATTGAACAGAAGTGTTTTGATGGCATTTCGTCTCAGCAGGGCATCATCTACTTGAAAGGTTTAGTGTTCTATGAAAACCGAAGGAGATACCTTCGATGAATAAGCATAAGAAAGAAAAGATTCCATTTCATAAGCAATTGAAAGATAAAGTAATCTTCCCCAAAGTTTATATTACTGAGGCTAGAAGAGCAATCTGTGCCGTGGGAAAAGAGGAAGATAGGTTTAGTCAAGCGCCGACACCTTCCTAGTTGAGTCAATCCGAATAGCTTCTAGTTGAGTAAGGATGATAGCCGAAGTGTGCCAACCATTCTCGATTCAATCTGAAACTGTCCCATTGCATTGATCATTCAATCTGACTGCTTGAAAGCTGAAGTGGGAAACTGAAGGTCAGATCCATCAATTCCTTTTCATCATACACTGGTCAGCGCGGCTCTGAACAATTACATATTATAGATAAAATGGAAGTCGCTTTTTAGACTGCCTGCCACCCAACAGCCTGACTTAGCCTTAGCTTTCGCCATTGAATGAACTTCTAATAGATAGCTGTTGCTGTTGTGGGAATACCCTCAATAAGTATCTAAGCGAAGAGGGTTCAGAAGAAAGAGAGATCGGAAATCGATTCAAGGAGATGGGCTCGATCTCAGCCGATTAGAACGACTCTTTCTTAGTTTCAGGTGAGCTAGCCGTGTTCGAGTGTTGAAAGCGGAATGAAAAAGATCGATGAGAAGGCGATGTTCTAAGAGGATGGAATCCCTTGTTATGTTAAGATGGAGTTCTAGGCCAGTCTCGTATCTATCTCAATCCTAGGAGGGAGTCAGAGAAGAAGCTGTTGCAATCAAAAACAAGTATCTGTATCCGTCTTGTAGCTCACTTCAGGCGATAGGAATAAAGAAAATACCTTCTATGAATAGGGTTTCAAACCAGGCAGAAGAAAAAGAAGTAAAGGAAGAAGACCGCATCGAAGAAAAAGGCGGAGTGAAGTTAGGGCAGAATCCAGGCAGGGCGAAGTGCAGAGAAATTTCTATCAAATCAAAGCGAGCACTAGTCTATTTCTTATTATCAATGCTTCCATGAACTGTACTATTTTTTAGGATCAAAGGTTGCTTCCTCTTCTAGTGGGGGCAGAAACCATAGAGTAGCAAGCACGGCTTAGGCGGAAGCAGAAGTTTATGCTTGCCTTGCTGACTCTTCCATTGATTAGTGAAGTGGACTACGGAAAGGCAGGGCATTAAGGTTGTTAGATTGGTTTAGTCAAGCCGAGAAAGAGCCAATCAAGTACACCCTGGTTGTTATAGGCAAGATGAAATCTTAGAAGAAAGCGGTGGTAGGATCCGGCGGTAGGAAAGCCTAACTATACTGATTACTTATAGTTGAGTTCAGAAGCGAATGCGAAGGCTAATTAAGATTAGACCGCCTCTTCTCCCAGATAAATAGAGTGGGGAAGACTTATTGAACAGAAGGGTTTTGATGGCATTTCGTCTCAGCAGGGCATCATCTGCTTGAAAGGTTTAGTGTTCTATAGAAACCGAAGGAGATACCTTCGATGAATAAGCACAAGAAAGAAAAGATTCCATTTCATTAGCAATTGAAAGGAGAAAATAATCTTCCCCAAAGTTTATATTACTCAGGCTAGAAGAGCAATCTGTGCGTGGGCAAAGAGGAAGATAGGTTTAGTCAAGCGCCGAAGCCTTCCTAGTTGAGTCAATCCGAATAGCTTCTAGTTGAGTAAGGATGATAGCCGAAGTGTGCCAACCATTCTTGATTTAATCTGAAACTATCCCGTTGGATTCATCATTCAATCTGACCGCTTGAAAGCTGAAGTGGGAAAGTGAAGGTCAGATCCATCAATTCCTTTTCATCCAACACTGGTCAGCGCGCCTCTGAACAATTTCATATTATAGATAGAAAGGAAGTCGCTTTTTAGACTGCCTGCCACCCAACAGCCTGACTTAGCCTTAGCTTTCACCCTTAAATCAACTTCTAATAGATAGAGTGGCAACCGCTGGTGCTGTTGTGGGAATACCCTTAATAAGTAGCTAAGCGAAGAGGGTTCAGAAGAAAGAGAGATTGGAAATCGATTCAAGGAGATGGGCTCGATCTCAGCCGATTCAAGGAGGTAGTCAGGGAAGAAGCAGTTGCAAGCAAAAACAAGTATCCGTATCCATCTTGTAGCTCACTTCAGGCAATAGGAATAAAGAAAATATCTTCTATTAATAGGGTTCCAAACCAGGGAGAAGAAGAAGTAAAGGAAGAAGACAGCACCGAAGAAAAAGGCGGAGTGAAGTTGGGACAGAATCCAGGCAGGGCGAAGTGCAGAGAAATTCCTATCAAATCAAAGCGAGCACTAGTCTATTTCTTATTATCAACACTTGCTTGAACTGTACTATTTCTTAGGATCAAAGGTTGCTTCCTCTTCTAGTGGGGGCAGAAACGATAGAGTAGCAAGCACGGCTTAGGCGGAAGCAGAAGTTTATGCTTGCCTTGCTCACTCTTCCATTGATTAGTGAAGTGGACTACGGAAAGGCAGGGCATTAAGGTTGATAGTTTGGTTTAGTTAAGCCGAGAAAGAGCCAAATCAAGTACACCTTGGTTGTTATAGGCAAGATGAAATCTTAGAAGAAAGCGGTGGTAGGATCCGGCGGTAGGAAAGCCTAACTATACTGATTACTTATAGTTGAGTTCAGAAGCGAATGCGAAGGCTAATTAAGATTAGACCGCCTCTTCTCCCAGATAAATAGAGTGGGGAAGACTTATTGAACAGAAGGGTTTTGATGGCATTTCGTCTCAGCAGGGCATCATCTGCTTGAAAGGTTTAGTGTTCTATGGAAACCGAAGGAGATACCTTCGATGAATAAGCACAAGAAAGAAAAGATTCCATTTCATTAGCAATTGAAAGGAGAAAATAATCTTCCCCAAAGTTTATATTACTCAGGCTAGAAGAGCAATCTGTGCGTGGGCAAAGAGGAAGATAGGTTTAGTCAAGCGCCGAAGCCTTCCTAGTTGAGTCAATCCGAATAGCTTCTAGTTGAGAAAGGATGATAGCCGAAGTGTGCCAACCATTCTCGATTTAATCTAAAACTGTCCCGTTAGATTCATCATTCAATCTGACCGCTTGAAAGCTGAAGTGGGAAAGTGAAGGTCAGATCCATCAATTCCTTTTCATCCAAAAACTGGTCAGCGCGCCTTTGAACAATTACATATTATAGATAGAAAGGAAATCGCTTTTCAGACTGCCTGCCACCCATCAGCCTGACTTAGCCTTAGCTTTCGCCCTTGAATGAGCTTCTAATAGATAGAGCGGCAACCGCTGTTGCTGTTGTGGGGATACCCTCAATAAGTAGCTAAGCGAAGAGGGTTCAGAAGAAAGAGAGATTGGAAATCGATTCAAGGAGATGGGCTCGATCTCAGCCGATTAGAACGACTCTTTCTTAGTTTCGGGTGAGCTAGCGGTGTTCGAGTGTTGAAAGCGGAATGAAAAAGATCGATGAGAAAGCGACGTTCTAAGAGGATGGAATCCCTTGTTATGTCAAGATGGAGTTCAAGGCCAGTCTCGTATCTATCTCAATCCTAGGAGGTAGTCAGAGAAGAAGCTGTTGCAAGCAAAAACAAGTATGCTTGCCTTGCTGACTCTTCCATTGATTAGTGAAGTGGACTACGGAAAGGCAGAGCATTAAGGTTGATAGATTGGTTTAGGCAAGCCGAGAAAGAGCCAATCAAGTACACCTTGGTTGTTATAGGCAAGATGAAATCTTAGAAGAAAGCGGTGGTATGATCCGGCGGTAGGAAAGCCTAACTGTACTGATTACTTATATTTGAGTTCAGAAGCGAATGCGAAGGCTAATTAACATTAGACCACCTCTTCTCCCAGATAAATGGAGTGGGGAAGACCGATTGAACAGAAGTGTTTTGATGGCATTTCGTCTCAGCAGGGCATCATCTACTTGAAAGGTTTAGTGTTCTATGAAAACCGAAGGAGATACCTTCGATGAATAAGCATAAGAAAGAAAAGATTCCATTTCATAAGCAATTGAAAGAGAAAGTAATCTTCCCCAAAGTTTATATTGCTCAGGCTAGAAGAGCAATCTGTGCCGTGGGCAAAGAGGAAGATAGGTTTAGTCAAGCGCCGAAGCCTTCCTAGTTGAGTCAATCCGAATAGCTTCTAGTTGAGTAAGGATGATAGCCGAAGTGTGCCAACCATTCTCGATTCAATCTGAAACTGTCCCATTGGATTCATCATTCAATCTGACCGCTTGAAAGCTGAAGAGGGAAAGTGAAGGTCAGATTCATCAATTTCTTTTCATCCTACACTGGTCAGCGCGCCGCTGAACAATTACATATTATAGATAGAGAGGAAGTCGCTTTTTAGACTGCCTGTTGTGGGAATACCCTTAATAAGTAGCTAAGCGAAGAGGGTTCAGAAGAAAGAGAGATTGGAAATCAATTCAAGGAGATGGGCTCGATCTCAGCCGATTAGAACGACTCTTTCTTAGTTTCAGGTGAGCTAGCAGTGTTCGAGTGTTGAAAGCGGAATGAAAAAGATCGATGAGAAGGCGATGTTCTAAGAGGATGGAATCCCTTGTTATGTTAGGATGGAGTTCAAGGCCAGTCTCGTATCTATCTCAATCCTAGGAGGTATTCAGAGAAGAAGCTGTTGCAAGCAAAAACAAGTATCCGTATCCATCTTGTAGCTCACTTCAGGCAATAGGAATAAAGAAAATAGCTTCTATGAATTGGGTTCCAAACCAGGCAGATGAAGAAGAAGTAAATGAAGAAGATCGCACCGAAGAAAAAGGCGGAGTGAAGTTAGGGCAGAATCCAGGCAGGGTGAAGTGCAGAGAAATTCTTATCAAATCAAAGCGAGCACTAGTCTATTTCTTATTATCAACGCTTGCTTGAACTGTACTATTTCTTAGGATCAAACGTTGCTTCCTCTTCTAGTAGGGGCAGAAACCATTGAGTAGCAAGCACGGCTTAGGCGGAAGCAGAAGTTTATGCTTGCCTTGCTCACTCTTCCATTGATTAGTGAAGTGGACTACGGAAAGGCAGGGCGTTAAGGTTGATAGATTGGTTTAGTCAAGCCGAGAAAGAGCCAATTAAGTACACCCTGGTTGTTATAGGCAAGATGAAATCTTAGAAGAAAGCGGTGGTAGGATCCGGCGGTAGGAAAGCCTAACTGTACTGATTACTTATAGTTGAGTTCAGAAGTGAATGCAAAAGCTAATTAAGATTAGACCGCCTCTTCTCCCAGATAAATAGAGTGGGGAAGACCGATTGCATAAAAGGGTTTTGTTGGCATTTCGTCTTAGCAGGGCATCATCCGCTTGAAAGGTTTGGTGTTCTATGAAAACCGAAGGAGATACCTTCGATGAATAAGCATAAGAAAGAAAAGATTCCATTTCATAAGCAATTGAAAGGAGAAAGTAATCTTCCCTAAAGTTTATATTACTCAGGCTAGAAGAGCAATCTGTGCCGTGGGCAAAGAGGAAGATAGGTTTAGTCAAGCGCCGAAGCCTTCCTAGTTGAGTCAATCCGAATAGCTTCTAGTTGAGTAAGGATGATAGCCGAAGTGTGCCAACCATTCTCGATTCAATCTGAAACTGTCCCGTTGGATTCATCATTCAATCTGACCGCTTGAAAGCTGAAGTGGGAAAGTGAAGGTCAGATCCATCAATTCCTTTTCATCCTACACTGGTCAGCGCGCCTCTGAGCTATTACATATTATAGATAGAAAGGAAGTCGCTTTTTTGACGGCCTGCCACCCAACAGCCTGACTTAGCCTTAGCTTTCGCCCTTGAATGAACTTCTAATAGATAGAGCGGCAACCGCTGTTACTGTTGTAGGAATACCCTCAATAAAGGGCTTTAGAGCGGCAACCGCTGTTACTGTTGTGGGAATACCCTCAATAAAGGGCTTTATTTTTTCTCAGGGATTTTTTATTGTCGAGGGCTTCATTTTTTCTCAGGGCTTTATTTTTTCTTAGGGCTTTATTTTTTCTCGAGGGCATTGTTCTTTCTTAGGGCTATATTTATTCTCATGGGCTTTATTTTTTCTCAGGGCTTTATTTTATCTCGCGGGCATTATTTTTTCTCTTGGGCTTTATTTTTTCTCAGGGTTTTATTTTTTCTCGAGGGCATTGTTCTTTCTCAGGGCTATATTTTTTCTCAAGGGCTTTATTTTTTCACAGGGCTTTATTTTATCTCGAGGGCTTTATTTTTTCTCGAGGGTTTTATTTTTTCTCAGGGCTTTATTTTTTCTCAAGGGCTTTTTTTTTTCTCGAGTGCTTTATTTTTTCTCAGGGCTTTATTTTTTCTCAAGGGCTTTATTTTTTCTTTCTCAAGGGCTTTATTTTTTCTCAGGGCTTTATTTTTTCTCGAAAGCTTTATTTTTTCTAAGGGCTTTAATTTTTCTCAAGGCTATATTTTTTCTCAGGGCTTTATTTTTTCTCAAGGGCTTTATTTTTTCTTAGGGGTTTTTTTTTTCTCGAGGGCTTTATTTTTTCTTCCTCATGGGCTTTATTTTTTCTCAGGGCTTATTTTTTCTCGAGGGCTTTCCTTTTTCTCAGGGCTTTATTTTTTCTCGAGGGCTTTATTTTTTCTTTCTCAAGGTCTTTATTTTTCTCAGGGCTTTCTAATTTTTCAGTTCTTTATTTTTTCTCAGGGGTTTATTTTTTCTCGAGGGCTTTATTTTTTCTCAAGGGCTTTATTTTTTCTTTCTCAAGGGCTTTATTTTTTCTCAGGGCTTTATATTTTTTCAGGGCTTTATTTTTTCTCAGGGCTTTATATTTTTTCAGTTCTTTATTTTTTCTCAGGGCTCTATTTTTTCTCGAGGGCTTTATTTTTTCTCAGGGCTTTATTTTTTCTTTAGGGCTTTATTTTTTCTCAGGGCTTTATTTTTTATGGAGGGTTTTATTTTTTCTTGAGGGCTTTATTTTTTCTCAGGGCTTTATTTTTTCTTTAGGGCTTTATTTTTTCTCAGGGATTTATTTTTTATCGAGGGTTTTATTTTTTCTCGAGGGCTTTATTTTTTCTCAGTGCTTTATTTTTTCTCAAGGCTCTATTTTTTCTCAGGGCTTTTTTTTCTCGAGGGCTTTATTTTTTCTCAGGGATTTAATTTTTCTCGTGGGCTTTATTTTTTCTCGGGGTTTTATTTTTTCTCGAGAGCTTTATTTTTTCTAAGGGCTTTATTTTTTCTCAGGGCTATATTTTTTCTCATGGCTTTATTTTTTCTCAGGGCTTTATTTTTTGTCGAGGGCTTCATTTTTTCTCAGGGCTTTATTTTTTTTCAAGGGCTTTATTTTTTCTTAGGGCTTTATTTTTTCTCGAGGGCTTCATTTTTTCTCAGGGCTTAATTTTTTCTCAGGGCTTTATTTTTTTCTGAGGGCTTTATTTTTTTCTTAGGGCTTTATTTTTTCCCAGTGTTTTATTTTTTCTCAGGGCTTTATATTTTCTCGAGGGCTTTATTTTTTCTCGAGGGCTTTATTTTTTCTAAGGGCTTTATTTTTTCTTAGGGCTATATTTTTTCTAAGGGCTTTATTTTTTCTCAGGGCTATATTTTTTCTTTGGGCTTTATTTTTTCTCAAGGGCTTTATTTTTCTCAGGGCTTTATTTTTCTCGAGGGCTTTACTTTTTCTATGGGCTTTATTTTTTCTCGTGGGCTTTATTTTTTCTTGAGAGCTTTATTTTTTCTAAGGGCTTTATTTTTTCTCAGGGCTATATTTTTTCTCAGGGCTTTATTTTTTCTGAGTGCTTTGTTTTTTCTCAGGGCTTTATTTTTTCTCAAGGGCTTTATTTTTCACAGGGCTTTATTTTTTCTCGAGGGCTTCATTTTTTCTTAGGGCTTTATTTTTTCTCAAGGGCTTTATTTTTTCTTGAGGGCATTATTTTTTCTCAGAGCTTATTTATTCTCGTGGGCTTTATTTTTTCTCAGGGCTTTATTTTTCACAGGGCTTTATTTTTTCTCGAGGGTTTCATTTTTTCTCAGGGCTTTATTTTTTCTTAAGGCATTATTTTTTCTCGAGGGCTTTATTTTTTCTCAGGGCTTTATTTTTTCTCAAGGGCTTTATTTTTTCTCGAGGGCTTTACTTTTTCTTTCTCAAGGGCTTCATTTTTTCTCAGGGCTTTATATTTTCTTAGGGCTTTATTTTTTCTCCGGGCTTTATTTTTTTCTCAGGGCTTTATTTTTTCTTGACAGCTTTATTTTTCTAAGGGCTGTAATTTTTCTCAGGGCTATATTTTTTTCTCAGGGCATTACTTTTTCTCAAGTGCTTTATTTTTTCTCAGGGCTTTATTTTTTCTCGCGGACTTTATTTTTTCTTTCTCAAGGGCTTTATTTTTTCTCTGGGCTTTATACTTTTTGAGGGCATTATTTTTGCTCAGGGCTTTATATTTTTTCAGGGCTTTATTTTTTCTCAGGGCTTTATTTTTTCTCGAGGGCTTTATTTTTTCTCACGGGCTTTATTTTTTCTCGAGGGCTCCATTTTTTCTCAGAGCTTTATTTTTTCTTTAGGGCTTTATTTTTTCTCAGGCCTTTATTTTTTCTTTAGGGCTTTATTTTTTCTCAGGGCTTTATTTTTTATCGAGGGTTTTATTTTTTCTCTAGGGCTTTATTTTCTCTCAGGGCTTTACTTTTTCTCAAGGGCTTTATTTTTTCTCAGGGTTTTATTTTTTCTCGAGAGCTTTATTTTTTCTAAGGGCTTTATTTTTCTCAGGGCTTTATTTTTCTCAAGGGCTTTATTTTTTCTTAGGGCTTTATATTTTCTCGAGGGCTTTTTTTTTTCTTGAGAGCTTTATTTTTTCTAAGGGCTTTATTTTTTCTCAGGGCTATATTTTTTCTCAAGGCTTTATTTTTTTCTCAAGGGCTTTATTTTTCTCAAGGGCTTTATTTTTTCTCAGGGCTTTTTTTTTTCTCGAGGGCTTTACTTTTTCTAGGGGCTTTATTTTTCTCGTGGGCTTTATTTTTTCTCGAGAGCTTTATATTTTCTAAGGGCTTTGTTTTTTCTCAGGGCTATATTTTTTCTCAGGGATTTATTTTTTCTTAGTGCTTTGTTTTTCCTCAGGGATTTATTTTTTCTCAAGGGCTTTATTTTTCTCAGGGCTTTATTTTTTCTCGAGGCCTTTAATTTTTCTTAGGGCTTTATTTTTTCTCAAGGGCTTTATTTTCTCTCGAGGGCTTTATTTTTTCTCCGAACTTTTTTATTCTCGTGGGCTTTATTTTTTCTCAGGGCTTTATTTTTCGAAGGGCTTTATGTTTTCTCGAGGTTTTCATTTTTTCTCAGGGCTTTATTTTTTTCTTAAGGCATTATTTTTTCTCGAGGGCTTTATTTTCTCACGGGGCTTTATTTTTGCTCGAAGGCTTTTTTTTTCTTAGGGCTTTATTTTTTCTCGAGGGCTTTATTTTTTCTGAGGGCTTCATTTTTTCTCAGGGCTTTATTTTTTCTCGAGGGCTTTATTTTTTCTCAGGGTTTTATTTTTTCTCAAGGGCTTTATTTTTTCTCGAGGGCTTTATTTTTTCTTTCTCAAGTGCTTTATTTTTTCTCAGGGCTTTATATTTTCTTAGTGCTTTATTTTTTCTCAGGGCTTTATATTTTCTTAGGGCTTTATTTTTTCTCAGGGCTTTAGTTTTTTTCCGGGCTTTATTTTTTCTCAGGGCTTTATTTTTTCTCGACAGCTTTATTTTTTCTAAGGGCTTTAATTTTTCTCAGGGCAATATTTTTTCTCAGGGCTTTATTTTTCTCGAGGGCTTTATTTTTTCTTTCTCAAGGGCTTTATTTTTTCTCTGGGCTTTATATTTTTTGAGGGCTTTATTTTTTCTCAGGGCTTTATATTTTTTCAGGGCTTTATTTTTTCTCGAGGGCTTTATTTTTTCTCGAGGGCTTTATTTTTTCTCAGGGCTTTAATTTTTCTCGAGGGCTTTATTTTTTCTCAGGGCTTTATTTTTTCTTTAGGGCTTTATTTTTTCTCAGGTCTTTATTTTTTATTGAGGGTTTTATATTTTCTCGAGGGCTTTATTTTTTCTCAGGGCTTTATTTTTTCTTTAGGGCTTTATTTTTTCTCAGGGCTTTATTTTTTATCGAGGGTTTTATTTTTTCTCTAGGGCTTTATTTTCTCTCAGGGCTTTATTTTTTCTCAAGGGCTTTATTTTTTCTCAGGGCTTTTTTTTTTTCTCGAGGGATTTATTTTTTCTCAGGGCTTTATTTTTTCTCGTGGGCTTTATTTTTTCTCAGGGTTTTATTTTTTCTCGAGAGCTTTATTTTTTCTAAGGGCTTTATTTTTTCTCAGGGCTTTATTTTTACTCAAGGGTTTTATTTTTTCTCAGGGCTTTATTTTTTCTCGAGGGCTTTATTTTTTCTCGTGGGCTTTATTTTTTGTCAGGGCTTTATATTTTTTCTCAGGGCTTTATTTTTTCTCAAGGTCTTTATTTTTTCTTAGGGCTTTATGTTTTTTCAGGGCTTTATTTTTTGTCAGGGCTTTATATTTTTTCAGTTCTTTATTTTTTCTCAGGGCTTTATTTTTTCTCAAGGGCTTTATTTTTTCTTTCTCAAGGGCTTTATTTTTTCTCTGGGCTTTATATTTTCTTTTGGCTTTAGTTTTTCTCAGGGATTTATTATTTATCGAGGGTTTTATTTTTTCTCGAGGGCTTTATTTTTTCTCAGTGCTTTATTTTTTCTCAAGGGCTTTATTTTTTCTCGAGGGCTTTTTTTTTTCTCAGGGCTTTATTTTTTCTCATGGGCTTTATTTTTTCTCAGGTTTTCATTTTTTCTCGAGAGCTTTATTTTTTCTAAGGGCTTTATTTTTTCTCAGGGCTATATTTTTTCTCATGGCTTTATTTTTTCTCAGGGCTTTATTTTTTGTCGACGGCTTCATTTTTTCTTTGGCCTTTATTTTTTCTCAAGGGCTTTATTTTTTCTCAGGGCTTTATTTTTTCTCAGGGCTTTTTTTATTCTCGTGGGCTTTAATTATTCTTAGGGCTTTATTTTTTCTCGAGGGCTTTATTTTTTCTCAGGGCTTAATTTTTCCTCAGGGCTTTATTTTTTCTTAGGGCTTTATTTTTTCCCCGTGTTTTATTTTTTCTCAAGGCTTTATATTTTCTCGAGGGCTTTATTTTTTCTCGAGGGCATTATCTTTTCTAAGGGCTTTATTTTTCTGAGGGCTATATTTTTTCTCAGGGCTTTATTTTTTCTCAAGAGCTTTATTTTTTCACAAGGGCTTTATTTTTTCTCAAGGGCTTTATTTTTTCTCAGGGCTTTTTTTTTCTCGAGGGCTTTACTTTTTCTAGGGCTTTATTTTTTCTCGTGGGCTTTATTTTTTCTCGAGAGCTTTATATTTTCTAAGGGCTTTGTTTTTTCTCAGGGCTATATTTTTTCTCAGGGCTATATTTTTTCTCAGGGCTTTATTTTTTCCTAGTGCTTTGTTTTTTCATAGGGCTTTATTTTTTCTAAAGGGCTTTATTTTTTCTCAGGGCTTTATTTTTTCTCGAGGGCTTCATTTTTTCTTAGGGCTTTATTTTTTATCAAGGGCTTTATTTTTTCTTGAGGGCTTTATTTTTTTCCCAGAGCTTTATTTATTCTCGTGGGCTTTATTTTTTCTCAGGGCTTTATTTTTCTCAAGGCTTTATTTTTTCTCGAGGGTTTCAATTTTTCTCTGGGCTTTTTTTTTTCTTTAGGCATTATTTTTTCTCGAGGGCTTTATTTTCTCCCAGGGCTTTATTTTTGCTCGAAGGCTTTATTTTTTCTCAGTGCTTTATTTTTTCAGAGGGCTTCATTTTTTCTCAGGGTTTTATTTTTTTCTCAGGGCTTTATTTTTTCTCGAGGGCTTTATTTTTTCTCAGGGCTTTATTTTTTCTCAAGGGCTTTATTTTTTCTCGAGGGCTGATTTTTTCTTTCTCAAGCACTTTATTTTTTCTTTCTCAAGGGCTTTATTTTTTTCTCTGGGCTTTATATTTTTTGAGGGCTTATTTTTTCTCAGGGCTTTATATTTTTTCAGGCTTTATTTTTTCTCACGGCTTAATTTTTTCTCGAGGGCTTTATTTTTTCTCGAAGGCTTTATTTTTTCTCTGGGCTTTATTTTTTCTTTAGGGCTTTATTTTTTCTCAGGCCTTTATTTTTTATCGAGGGTTTTATATTTTCTCAGGGCTTTATTTTTCTTTAGGGCTTTATTTTTTCTCAGGGCTTTATTTTTATCGAGGGTTTTATTTTTTCTCAAGGGCTTTATTTTCTCTCAGGGCTTTATTTTTTCTCAAGGGCTTTATTTTTTCTCTGGGCTTTTTTTTTTCTCGAGGGCTTTATTTTTTCTCAGGGCTTTATTTTTTCTCGTGCGCTTTATTTTTTCTTCAGGGTTTTATTTTTTCTCGAGAGCTTTTTTTTCTAAGGGCTTTATTTTTTCTCAGGGCTTTATTTTTTCTCAAGGGCTTTATTTTTTCTCAGGGCTTTATATTTTCTCGAGGGCTTTATTTTTTCTCGAGAGCTTTATTTTTCTAAGGGCTTTATTTTTTCTCAGGGCTATATTTTTCTCAGGGCTTTATTTTTTCTCAAGGGCTTTATTTTTTCTCAGGGCTTTTTTTTTCTCGAGGGGCTTTACTTTTTCTAGGGGCTTTATTTTTTCTCGTGGGCTTTATTTTTTCTCGAGAGCTTTATATTTTCTAAGGGCTTTGTTTTTTCTCAGGGTTATATTTTTTCTCAGGGCTTTATTTTTTCTTAGTGCTTTGTTTTTTCTCAGGGCTTTATTTTTTCTCGAGGGCTTTATTTTTTCTCCGGGCTTTATTTTTTCTCGAGGGCTTTATTTTTTCTTAGGGCTTTATTTTTCTAAAGGGCTTTATTTATTCTCGAGGGCTTTATTTTTTTTTCAGAGCTTTATTTATTCTCGTGGACTTTATTTTTTCTCAGGGCTTTATTTTTCTCAGGGCTTTATTTTTTCTCGAGGGTTTCATTTTTTCTCAGGGCTTTATTTTTTCTTAAGGAATTATTTTTTCTCGAGGGCTTTATTTCTCCCAGGGCTTTATTTTTGCTCGAAGGCTTTATTTTTTCTTAGGGCTTTATTTTTTCTCGAGGGTTTTATTTTTCTGAGGGCCTTCATTTTTTCTCAGGGCTTTATTTTTTTCAGGGCTTTATTTTTTCTCAAGGCTTTATTTTTTCTCAAGGGGCTTTATTTTCTTTCTCAAGGCTTTGTTTTTTCTCAGGGCTTTATAATTTTCTGAGGGCTTTATTTTTTCTCCGGGCTTTATTTTTCCCTCGAGGGCTGCATTTTTTCTTAGGGCTTATTTTTTTCTAAAGGGCTTTATTATTCTCGATGGGCTTTATTTTTTTTCAGAGCTTTATTTTTCTCGTGGACTTTATTTTTCTCAGGGCTTTATTTTTCTCAGGGCTCTATTTTTTCTCGAGGGTTTTCATTTTTTTCTCAGGGCTTTATTTTTTCTTAAGGCATTATTTTTTCTCGAGGGCTTTATTTTTGCTCGAAGGCTTTATTTTTTCTTAGGGCTTTATTTTTTCTCGAGGGCTTTATTTTTGCTTGAAGGCTTTATTTTTTCTCGAGGGCCTTATTTTTTCTCGAGGGCTTTATTTTTTCTTAGGGCTTTATTTTTTCTCGAGGGCTTTATTTTTTTCTGAGCGATTCATTTTTTCTCAGGGCTTTATTTTTATCTCAGGGCCTTTATTTTTTCTCGAGGGCGTTATTTTTTCTCAAAGGCTTTATTTTTTCTCAAGGGCTTTTATTTTTTCTTTCTCAAGGGCTTTGTTTTTTATCAGGCTTTATATTTTCTGAGGTTTTTATTTTTCTCAGGGCTTTATTTTTTCTCCGGGCTTTATTTTTTCCCAGGCTTATTTTAATCTCGACAGCTTTTATTTTTTCTAAGGGCTGTAATTTTTCCCAGGGCAATATTTTTTCCTCAGGGCTTTACTGTTTCTCAAGGGGCTTTATTTTTTCTCAGGGCTTTATTTCTTCACGGGGCTTTATTTTTTCTCAGGGCTTTATTTTTTCTCAGGGCTTTATATTTTTTCAGGGCTTTATTTTTTCTCAGGGCTTTATTTTTTCTCGAGGGCTCTATTTTTCTCGAGGGCTTTATTTTTTCTCAGGGGCTTTATTTTTTCTCGAGGGCTTTATTTTTTCTCAGGGCTTTAATTTTTCTTTAGGGCTTTATTTTTTCTCTAGGCTTTATTTTTTATTGAGGGTTTTATATTTTCTCGAGGGCTTTATTTTTCTCAAGGGCTTTATTTTTTCCCAGGGCTTTTTTTTTCTCGAGGGCTTTAGTTTTTCTAGGGGCTTATTTTTTCTCGTGGGCTTTATTTTTTCCTCGAGAGCTTTAGATTTTCTAAGGGCGTTTATTTTTTTCTCAGGGCTATATTTTTCTCATAGGCGTTAGTTTTCCTTAGCGCATTGTTTTTTCTCAGGGCTTTATTTTTTCTCAAGGGCTTTATTTTTTCTCAGGGCTTTATTTTTTTCTCGAGGGCTTCATTTTTTCTTAGAGCTTTATTTTTTCTCAAGGGCTTTATTTTTTCTCGAGGGCTTTTTTTTCTCAGACCTTTATTTATTCTCGTGGGCTTTATTTATTCTCAGGGCTTTATTTTTCTCAGGGCTTTATTTTTTCTCGAGGGTTTCATTTTTTCTCAGGGCTTTATTTTTTCTTAAGGCATTATTTTTTCTCGAGGGCTTTATTTTCTCCCATGGCTTTATTTTTGCTCGAAGGCTTTATTTTTTCTTAGGGCTTTATTTTTTCTCGAGGGCTTTATTTTTTCTGAGGGCTTCATTTTTTCTCAGGGCTTTATTTTTTTCTCAGGGCTATATTTTTTCTCAAGGGCTTTATTTGTTTCTCAGGGCATTATTTTTTCTCAAGGGCTTTATTTTTTCTCGAGGGCTTTATTTTTTCTTTCTCAAGGGCTTTATCTTTTCTCAGGGCTTTATATTTCTGAGGGCTTTATTTTTTCTCAGGACTTTATTTTTTCTCCGGGCGTTTGTTTTCTTAGGACTTTATTTTTTCTCGACAGCTTTATTTTTCTAAGGGCTTTAATTTTTGTCAGGGCTATATTTTTTCTCAGGGCTTACCTTTTTCTCAAGGGCTTTATTTTTTTCCTCTAGGGCTTTATTTTTTTCGCGAGGGCTTTATTTATCATTCCAGGCTTTTTTCTCTCTGGGCTTTATATTTTTGGAGGGCAGTTATTTTTTCTCAGGGCTTTATAATTTTTTCAGGCTTTATTTTTTCTCAGGGTTTTTATTTTTTCTCGAGGGCTTTATTTTTTTTCAGGGGCTTTATTTTTTCTCGAGGCGTTATTTTTCTCAGGCTAGTTTTCTTTAGGGCTTATTTTTTTTTCTCAGGGCTTTATTTTTTCTCAGGGCTTTATTTTTTCTTTAGGGCTTTATTTTTTCTCAGGGCTTTATTTTTTATCGAGGGTTTTATTTTTTCTTTAGGGCTTTATTTTCTCTCAGGGCTTTATTTTTTCTCAAGGGCTTTATTGTTTCTCAGGGCTTTTTTTTTCTCGAGGGCTTTATTTTTTCTCAGGGCTTTATTTTTCTCGTGGGCTTTATTTTTTCTTAGGGCTTTATTTTTTATCGAGGGTTTTATTTTTTCTCTAGGGCTTTATTTTCTCTCAGGCTGTAGTTTTTTCTCGAGGGCCTTTTTTTTTCTCGAGGTCTTTATTTTTTCTCAGGGCTTTATTTTTTCTCGTGGGCTTTATTTTTTCTCAGGCCTTTTATTTTTTTCTCGAGAGCTTTATTTTTTCTCAGGGCTTTATTTTTTCTCAAGGGCTTTATTTTTTCTCAGGGCTTTATATTTTCTCGAGGGCTTTATTTTTTCTCGAGAGCTTTATTTTTTCTAAGGGCTTTATTTTTTTCTCAGGGCTATATATTTTCTCAGGGCTTCATTTTTCTCAAGGGACTATTTTTTTCTCAAGGGCTTTATTTTTGCTCTGGGGTTTTTTTCCTCGAGGGCTTTACTTTTTTCTAGGGGCTTTAATTTTTTCTCGGGGGCTTTATTTTGTCTCGAGAGCTTTATATTTTCTAAGGGCTTTGTTTTTTCTTCCAGGGCTACATTTTTTTCTCAGGGCTTATTTTTTCTTAGTGCTTTGTTTTTCCTCAGGGCTTTATTTTTTTCTCAAGGGCTTTACTTTTTTTTTTCTAAGGGCTTTATCTTTTCTCAAGGGCTACATTTTTTCTTAAGGCTTTATTTTTTCTCAAGGGCTTTATTTTTTCTCGAAGGCTTTATTTTTCTCAGAGCTTTATTTATTCTCATAGGCTTTTTATTTTTTTCTCAGGGCTTTATTTTTCTCAGGGCTTTATTTTTTCTCGAGGGTTTCATTTTTTCTCAGGGCTTTATTTTTTCTTAAGGGCTTTATTTTTTCTTTCTCAAGGGCTTTATTTTTTCTCAGGGCTTTATATTTTCTTAGGGCTTTATTTTTTTCTCGGGCTTTATATTTTCTTCGGGCTTTATTTTTCTCAGGGCTTTATTTTTTCTCCGGGCTTTATTTTTTCTCGACAGCTTTATTTTTTCTAAGGGCTTTAATTTTTCTCAGGGCTTTATTTTTTCTTGAGGGCTTTATTTTTTCTTTCTCAAGGGCTTTATTTTATCTCTGGGCTTTATATTTTTTGAGGGCTTTATTTTTTCTCAGGGCTTTATATTTTTTCAGGGCTTCATTTTTTCTCAGGGCCTTATTTTTTCTTGAGGGCTTTATTTTTTCTCGAGGGCTTTATTTTTTGTCAGGGCTTTATTTTTTTCTCAGGGCTTTATTTTTTATTGAGGGTTTTAATATTTTCTTGAGGGCTTTATTTTTTCTCAGGTCTTTATTTTTTTCTTTTGGGCTTTATTTTTTTTCTCAGGGCATTATTTTTTATCGAGGGTTTTATTTTTTCTCTAGGGCTTTATTTTCTCTCAGGGCTTTATTTTTTCTCAGGGCTTTTTTTCTTGAGGGATTTATTTTTTCTCAGGGATTTATTTTTTCTCGTGGGCTTTTAATTATTCTCAGGGCTTTATTTTTTTCTCAGGGCTTAATTTTTTTCTCAGGAGCTTTCTTTTTTCTTAGGGCTTTATTTTTCCCCAGTGTTTTATTTTTTCTCCGGGCTTTATTATTTTCTCGAGGGCTTTTTTTCTCGAGGGCATTATTTTTTCTAAGGGCTTTATTTTTTCTCAGGGCTATATTTTTTCTCAGGGCTTTATTTTTTTCTCAAGGGCTTTATTTTTTCTTAGGGCTTTTTTTTCTCGAGGGCTTTACTTTTTCTTGGGGCTTTATTTTTTCTCGTGGGCTTTATTTTTTCTCGAGAGCTTTATATTTTCTAGGGACTTTATTTTTTTCTCAAGAGGTTTATTTTTTCTGAGGGCTTTACTTTTTCTCAGGACTTAATTTTTTTTCTGAGGGCTTTATTTTTTCTCAAGGGCTTTATTTTTTCTTAGGGCTTTATTTTTTCTCGAGGGCTTTATTTTTTCTCCAGGGCTTTATTTTTTCTCGAGGGCTTTATTTTTTCTTTCTCAAGGGCTTTATTTTTTCTCAGGGCTTATTTTTTCTCAGGGATTTATTTTCTCTCCGGGCTTTATTTTTTCTCACGGCTTTATTTTTTCTCGACAGCTTTATTTTTTCTAAGGGCTTTAATTTTTCTCAGCGCTATATTTTTTCTCAGGGCTTTACTTTTTCTCAAGGGCTTTATTTTTTCTCAGGGCTTTATTTTTTCTTTCTCAGGGCTTTATTTTTTATTGAGGGTTTTATATTTTCTCGACAGCTTTATTTTTTCTAAGGGCTTTAATTTTTCTCCGGGCAATATTATTTTTTCAGGGCTTTACTTTTTCTCAAGGGCTTATTTTTTCTCAGGGATTTATTTTTTCTCGGGGCTTTTATTTTTTTCTTTCTCAAGGGCTTTATTTTTCTCTGGGCTTTATATTTTTTGAGGGCTTTATTTTTTCTCAGGGCTTTATATTTTTTCAGGGCTTTATTTTTTCTCAGGGGCTTTATGTTTTCTCGAGGGCTATATTTTTTCTCAGGGCTTTAACTTTTCTTTAGGGCTTTATTTTTTCTCAATGGCTTTATTTTTTATTGAGGGTTTTATATTTTCTCGAGGGCTTTACTTTTTCTGGGGGCTTTATTTTTTCTCGTGGGCTTTTTTTTCTCGAGAGCTATATATTTTCTAAGGGCTTTATTTTTTCTCAGGGCTATATTTTTTCTCAGGGCTTTATTTTTTCTTAGCGCTTTGTTTTTTCTCAGGGCTTTATTTTTTCTCAAAGGCTTTATTTTTTCTCAGGGCTTTATTTTTTTCTCGAGGGCTTCATTTTTTCTTAGGGCTTTATTTTTTCTCAAGGGCTTTATTTTTTCTCGAGGCTTTATTTTTTCTCAGAGCTTTATTTATTCTCGTGGGCTTTATTTTTTCTCAGGGCTTTATTTTTCTCAGGGCTTTATTTTTCTCGAGGGTTTCATTTTTTCTCAGGGCTTTATTTTTTCTTAAGGGTTTTTTTTTCTCGACGGCTTTATTTTCTCCTAGGGCTTTATTTTTGCTCGAAGGCTTTATTTTTTCTCAGGGCTTTATTTTTTGTCGAGGGCTTTATTTTTTCTGGGGGCTTCATTTTTTCTCCAGGCTTTATTTTTTTCTCAGGGCTTTATTTTTTCTCGAGGGCTATATTTTTTCTCAGGGCTTTATTTTTTCTCGAAGGCTTTATTTTTTCTCAGAGCTTTATTTATTCTCCTGGGCTTTATTTTTTCTCAGGGCTTTATTTTTTCTCGAGGGTTTCATTTTTTCTCAGGGCTTTATTTTTTCTTAAGGCATTATTTTTTCTCGAGGGCTTTATTTTCTCCCAGGGCTTTATTTTTGCTCGAAAGGCTTTTTTTTTCTTAGGGCTTTATTTTTTCTCGAGGGCTTTATTTTTTCTGAGGGCTTCATTTTTTCTCAGGGCTTTATTTTTTTCTCAGGGCTTTATTTTTTGTCGAGGGCTTTATTTTTTTCTCAGGGCTTTATTTTTTTCTCAAGGGCTTTATTTTTCTTTCTTAAGGGCTTTATTTTTCTCAGGGCTTTATTTTTTTTTCTCAAGGGCTTTATTTTTTCTTTCTCAAGGGCTTTATTTTTTTCTCAGGTGCTTATATTTCTTAGGGCTTTATTTTTTCTCAGGGCTTTATATTTTCTTAGGGCTTTTATTTTTTCTCAGGGCTTTATTTTTTTCTCCGGGCTTTATTTTTTCTCGACAGCTTTATTTTTTCTAAGGGCTTTAATTTTTCTCAGGGCTTTATTTTTTCTTGAGGGCTTTATTTTTTCTTTCTCAAGGGCTTTATTTTATCTCTGGGCTTTATATTTTTTGAGGGCTTTATTTTTTCTCAGGGCTTTATATTTTTTCAGGGCTTCATTTTTTCTCATGGGCTTATTTTTTCTTGAGGGCTTTATTTTTTCTCGAGGGCTTTATTTTTTCTCAGGGCTTTAATTTTTCTCGAGGGCTTTATTTTTTCTCTAGGGCTTTATTTTTTTCTTTAGGGCTTTATTTTTTCTCAGGTCTTTATTTTTTATTGAGGGTTTTATATTTTCTTGAGGGCTATATTTTTTCTCAGGTCTTTATTTTTTCTTTTGGGCTTTATTTTTTTCTCAGGGCATTATTTTTTTATGGAGGGTTTTATTTTTTTCTCTAGGGCTTTATTTTCTCTCAGGGCTTTATTTTTTCTCAAGGGTTTTATTTTTTCTCAGGGCTTTTTTTTCTAGAGGGATTTATTTTTTCTCAGGATTTATTTTTTCTCGTGGCTTTATTTTTCCCAGGGTTAATTTTTCTGGAGCGGTTTTATTTTTTTCTAAGGGCTTTAGTTTTTTCTCAGGGCTTTATTATTACTCAAGGGCTTTATTTTTTCTCAGGGCTTATTTTTTCTAAGGGCATTATTTTTTCTGAGGGCTATATTTTTTCTCATGGCTTATTTTTTTTCAGGGCTTTATTTTTTGTCGAGGGCTTCGTTTTTTCCCAGGGCTTTATTTTTTCTCAAGGGCTTTATTTTTTCTTAGGGCTTTATATTTTTCAGGGCTTTTTTTTATTCTCGTGGGCTTTAATTATTCTCAGGGCTTTATTTTTTCTCGAGGGCTTTATTTTTTCTCAGGGCTTAATTTTTTTCTCAGGGCTTTCTTTTTTCTTAGGGCTTTATTTTTTCCCAGTGTTTTATTTTTTTCTCCGGGCTTTGTATTTTCTCGAGGGCTTTTTTTTTCTCGAGGGCATTATTTTTTCTAAGGGCTTTATTTTTTCTCAGGGCTATATTTTTTTCTCAGGGCTTTATTTTTTCTCAAGGGCTTATTTTTTCTCAAGGGCTTTATTTTTTCTTAGGGCTTTTTTTTTCTCGAGGGCTTTACTTTTTCTTGGGGCTTTATTTTTTCTCGTGGGCTTTATTTTTTCTCGAGAGCTTTATATTTTCTAAGGGCTTTATTTTTTCTCAGAGGTTTATTTTTTCTGAGGGCTTTACTTTTTCTCAGGGCTTAATTTTTTTCTGAGGGCTTTATTTTTTCTCAAGGTCTTTATTTTTTCTTAGGGCTTTATTTTTTCTGGGCTTTATTTTTTTCTCCAGGGCTTTATTTTTTCTCGAGGGCTTTATTTTTTTCTTTCTCAAGGGCTTTATTTTTTCTCAGGACTTTTTTTTTCTCAGGGATTTATTTTTTTCTCCGGCTTTATTTTTCTCACGGCTTTATTTTTTCTCGACAGCTTTATTTTTTCTAAGGGCTTTAATTTTTCTCAGCGCTATATTTTTTCTCAGGGCTTTACTTTTTCTCAAGGGCTTTATTTTTTCTCAGGGCTTTATTTTTTCTTTCTCAGGGCTTTATTTTTTATTGAGGGTTTTATATTTTCTCGAGAGCTTTATTTTTTCTCAGGGCTTTATTTTTTCTTTAGGGCTTTATTTTTTCTCAGGGCTTTATTTTTTTATCGAGGGTTTTTATTTTTTCTCTAGGGCTTTATTTTTCTCTCAGGGCTTTATTTTTCTCAAGGCTTTTATTTTTTTCTTGATGGCTTTATTTTTTCTCGAGGGCTTTATTTTTTCTCCGGGCTTTAATTTTTCTCGAGGGCTTTATTTTTTCTCAGGGCTTTATTTTTTCTTTAGGGCTTTATTTTTTCTCAGGTTTTTATTTTTTATTAAGGGTTTTATATTTTCTTGAGGGCTTTATTTTTGCTCAGGGCTTTATTTTTTCTTTTGGGCTTTATTTTGCTCGAAAGGCTTTTTTTTTTCTTAGGGCTTTATTTTTTCTCGAGGGCTTTATTTTTTCTGAGGGCTTCATTTTTTCTCAGGGCTTATTTTTTTTCTCAGGGCTTTATTTTTTGTCGAGGGCTTTATTTTTTCTCAGGGCTTTATTTTTTTCTCAAGGGCTTTATTTTTCTTTCTTAAGGGCTTATTTTTTCTCAGGGCTTTATTTTTTTCTCAAGGGCTTTATTTTTTCTTTCTCAAGGGCTTTATTTTTTCTCAGGGCTTTATATTTTCTTAGGGCTTTATTTTTCTCAGGGCTTTATATTTTCTTAGGGCTTTATTTTTTCTCAGGGCTTTATTTTTTCTCCGGGCTTTATTTTTTCTCGACAGCTTTATTTTTTCTAAGGGCTTTAATTTTTTCTCAGGGCTTATTTTTCTTGAGGGCTTTATTTTTTCTTTCTCAAGGGCTTTATTTTATCTCTGGGCTTTATATTTTTGAGGGCTTTATTTTTTTCTCAGGGCTTTATATTTTTTTCAGGGCTTCATTTTTTCTCAGGGCTTATTTTTTCTTGAGGGCTTTATTTTTTCTCGAGGGCTTTATTTTTTCTCAGGGCTTTAATTTTCTCGAGGGCTTTATTTTTTCTCAGGGCTTTATTTTTTCTTTAGGGCTTTATTTTTTCTCAGGTCTTTATTTTTTATTGAGGGTTTTATATTTTCTTGAGGGCTTTATTTTTTCTCAGGTCTTTATTTTTTCTTTTGGGCTTTATTTTTTCTCAGGGCATTATTTTTTATGGAGGGTTTTATTTTTTCTCTAGGGCTTTATTTTCTCTCAGGGCTTTATTTTTTCTCAAGGGTTTTATTTTTTCTCAGGGCTTTTTTTCTAGAGGGATTTATTTTTTCTCAGGGATTTATTTTTTCTCGTGGGCTTTATTTTTTCCCAGGGTTTAATTTTTTCTGGAGCGGTTTATTTTTTCTAAGGGCTTTAGTTTTTTCTCAGGGCTTTATTATTACTCAAGGGCTTTATTTTTTCTCAGGGCTTTATTTTTTCTAAGGGCTTTATTTTTTCTCAGGGCTATATTTTTTCTCATGGCTTTATTTTTTTTTCAGGGCTTTATTATTTGTCGAGGGCTTCGTTTTTTCTCAGGGCTTTATTTTTTCTCAAGGGCTTTATTTTTTCTTAGGGCTTTATTTTTTCTCAGGGCTTTTTTTTATTCTCGTGGGCTTTAATTATTCTCAGGGCTTTATTTTTTCTCGAGGGCTTTATTTTTTCTCAGGGCTTAATTTTTTCTCAGGGCTTTCTTTTTTCTTAGGGCTTTATTTTTTCCCAGTGTTTTATTTTTTCTCCGGGCTTTATATTTTCTCGAGGGCTTTTTTTTCTCGAGGGCATTATTTTTTCTAAGGGCTTTATTTTTTCTCAAGGCTATATTTTTTCTCAGGGCTTTATTTTTTCTCAAGGGCTTTATTTTTTCTCAAGGGCTTTATTTTTTCTTAGGGCTTTTTTTTCTCGAGGGCTTTACTTTTTCTTGGGGCTTTATTTTTTCTCGTGGGCTTTATTTTTTCTCGAGAGCTTTATATTTTCTAAGGGCTTTATTTTTTCTCAGAGGTTTATTTTTTCTGAGGGCTTTACTTTTTCTCAGGGCTTAATTTTTTTCTGAGGGCTTATTTTTTCTCAAGGTCTTTATTTTTTTCTTAGGGCTTTATTTTTTTCTCCAGGGCTTTATTTTTTCTCCAGGGCTTTATTTTTTTCTCGCGGGCTTTTATTTTTTCTTTCTCAAGGGCTTATTATTTTTTCTCAGGACTTTTTTTTCTCAGGGATTTATTTTTTCTCCGGGCTTTTATTTTTTCTCACGGCTTTATTTTTTTCTCGACAGCTTTATTTTTTCTAAGGGCTTTAATTTTTCTCAGAGCTATATTTTTTTCTCATGGCTTTACTTTTTCTCAAGGGCTTTATTTTTTCTCAGGGCTTTATTTTTCTTTCTCAGGGCTTTATTTTTTTTTTGAGGGTTTTATATTTTCTCGAGAGCTTTATTTTTCTCAGGGCTTTATTTTTTCTTTAGGGCTTTATTTTTTTCTCAGGGGCTTTATTTTTTATCGAGGGTTTTATTTTTCTCTAGGGCTTTTATTTCTCTCAGGGCTTTATTTTTCTCAAGGGCTTTATTTTTTCTTGATGGCTTTTTTTTCTCGAGGCTTTATTTTTCTCAGGGCTTTAATTTTCTCGAGGGCTTTATTTTTTTCTCAGGGCTTTATTTTTTCTTTAGGGCTTTATTTTTTCTCAGGTTTTTATTTTTTATTAAGGGTTTTTATTTTCTTGAGGGCTTTATTTTTGCTCAGGGCTTTATTTTTTTCTTTTGGGCTTTATTTTTTCTCGGGCATTATTTTTTAGCGAGGGTTTTATTTTTTCTCTAGGGCTTTTTTTCTCTCAGGGCTTTATTTTTTCTCAAGGGCTTTATTTTTTCTCAGGGCTTTTTTTTCTCGAGGGATTTATTTTTTTTCAGGGCTTTATTTTCTC
>WHSA01000698.1:156272-182692 GCA_012931725.1 Litsea cubeba
CTTGCAATGGAGGAAGGTAGAAAAAGAGAGAGAAAACGTGTGTTGGGTTGCTGTGGTTGGGTTGCTTATATAGAATGAAGAGGTAGAACTGTTTATGATTTGGTATTGGATGAGATTCAGCCGTGAGATGAGAGAGTCTTAATGGGAAAGGGTGAGGTGGAGATAAAAGAGTGGTTGGAACAAGGGACTGTTGGTGCTTGGTGTTGATAAGGATTAGAAAATGAAGAAAGAATGAGAGTGACGTGAGGGAGAATCTTTGCTTAAGAAGTACATGGGAAGAGAGAGAAGAATTAAATAAAATATTAAAACTTATTACAATCTTCTCTTTGTGATATCTTCCTATTTAGATTTCTGTTGGACTTGAACCAAGAATTAAAGTTGCACCATTTTTCGTTCCGGACAATATGAGCCCAATATTGGATATGTTCCGGGAAACTCCTGATTTCATCAAATTTACCACAATTGCCCTTCTGCTTGATTCTTCATCCATTTAGCATCAAATATGAATACTTCTCTTACAAATCAGATCTAGAAACTTCTTGATTCAGCAAGAATATCTCAAAACTCAAAACATAAAGTTGTAGATCCTTTTCTTGGCGTTCCATAGCATCTTGAATCATCTCAATTGGAGTTCGGAGGAGAGAGTTGTGCCCAAATTACGAAGCGATGTCAAAACTGTCAAGAATCACTCAATTAGCTTTGTTTTGCACACAGCACCTCCATTTGCATCCTAAACCAAAATATAAGAATAGTGAGTACATTTAGGCATCAAATAAGTATAAAGGACTAAACATTAATGGAGAAAAATATAACATTTTGCATTCTCATCACCTCGAGAAAAAATAAAGCCCCTGAGAAAAAATAAAGCCCTCGAGAAAAAATAAAGCCCTAAGAAAAAATAAAGCCCTCGAGCAAAAATATAGCCCTGGGAGAAAATAAAGCCCTCGAGAAAAAATAAAGCCTTAAGAAAAAATAAAGCCCTGAGAAAAAATAAAACCCTCGAGAAAAAATAAAGCCCTGAGAAAAATAAAGCCCTGAGAAAAAATAAAGTCCACGAGAATAAATAAAGCTCTGAAAAAAATAAAGCCCTCGAGAAAAATAAAGCCCTTTAGAAAAAATAAAGCCCTAAGAAAAAATGAAGCCCTCGAGAAAAATAAAGCCCGGAGAAAAAATAAAGCCCTTGATTAAAAATAAAGCTTTGAGAAAAAATAAAGCACTCAGGAAAAATAAAGCCCTAAGAAAAAATATAGCCCTGAGAAAAAACAAAGCCCTTAGAAAATATAAAGCTCTCGAGAAAAAAATAAAGCCCACGAGAAAAAATAAAGCCCCTAGAAAAAGTAAAGCCCTCGAGAAAAAAAAGCCCTGAGAAAAAATAAAGCCCTTGAGAAAAAATAAAGCCCTTAAAAAAAATAAAGCACTAGAGAAAATATAAAACCCTCAATAAAAAATAAAGCCCTAAGAAAAAATAAATCCCTAAAGAAAAAATAAAGCCCTGAGAAAAAATAGAGCCCTCGAGAAAAAATAAAGCCCCTCGAGAAAAAATAAAGCCCTAAGAAAAAATAAAGCCCTGAAAAAATATAAAGCCCTGAGAAAAAATAAAGCCCTCAAAAAATATAAAGCCCAGAGAAAAAATAAAGCCCTTGAGAAAGAAAAAATAAAGCCCTCGAGAAAAAATAAAGCGCTTGAGAAAGAAACAATCAAGCCCTCGAGAAAAAATAAAGCCCTGGAGAAAAAATAAAGCCCTCGAGAAAAAATAAAGCCCTGAGAAAAAATGAAGCCCTTAGAAAAAATAAAGCCCTGAGAAAAAATAAAGCCTTCGAGCGAAAATAAAGCCCTGGGAGAAAATAAAGCCCTCGAGAAAAAATAAAGCCTTAAGAAAAAATAAAGCCCAGAGAAAAAATAAAACCCTCGAGAAAAAATAAAGCCCTGAGAAAAATAAAGCCCTGAGAAAAAATAAAGCCCATGAGAATAAATAAAGCTCTGAGAAAAAATAAAGCCCTCCAGAAAAAATAAAGCCCTTGAGAAAAAATAAAGCCCTAAGAAAAAATGAAGCCCTCGAGAAAAAATAAAGCCCTGAGAAAAAATAAAGCCCTTGAGAAAAAATAAAGCCCTATGAAAAAACAAAGCACTAGGAAAAATAAAGCCCGGAGAAAAAATAAAGCCCTGAGAAAAAAAAAGCCCTGAGAAAAAATAAAGCCCTTGAGAAAAAATAAAGCCCTAAGAAAAAAATATATCCCTGAGAAAAAAGAAAGCCCTTAGAAAAAATAATGCCCTCGAGAAAAAATAAAGCCCTCGAGAAAATATAAAGCCCTGAGAAAAAATAAAACACTGGGAAAAATAAAGCCCTAAGAAAAAATAAAGCCCTGAGAAAAAATAAAGCCCTCGAGAAAAAATAAAGCCCTGAGAATAATTAAAGCCCACGAGAATAAAAAAGCCCTGAGAAAAAATAAAGCCCTGAGAAAAAATAAAGCCCTTGAGAAAAAATAAAGCCCTAAGAAAAAATGAAGCCGTCGACAAAAAATAAAGCCCTGAGAAAAAATAAAGCCATGAGAAAAAATATAGCCCTGAGAAAAAATAAAGCCTTTGAGAAAAAATAAAGCCCTGAGAAAAAACATAGCACTAGGAAAAAATAAAGCCCTGAGAAAAAATAAAACACTGGGAAAAATAAAGCCCTAAGAAAAAATAAAGCCCTGAGAAAAAATAAAGCCCTCGAGAAAAAATAAAGCCCTGAGAATAATTAAAGCCCACGAGAATAAAAAAAGCCCTGAGAAAAAATAAAGCCTTGAGAAAAAATAAAGCCCTAAGAAAAAATGAAGCCGTCGACAAAAAATAAAGCCCTGAGAAAAAATAAAGCCATGAGAAAAAATATAGCCCTAAGAAAAAACATAGCACTAGGAAAAAATAAAGCCCTGAGAAAAAAATAAGCCCTTAGAAAATATAAAGCTCTCGAGAAAAAATAACGCCCACGAGAAAAAATAAAGCCCCAAGAAAAAGTAAAACCCTCGAGAAAAAAAAAAGCCCTAAGAAACAATAAAGCCCTTGAGAAAAAATAAAGCCCTTGAGAAAAAATAAAGCCCTGAGAAAAAATATAGCCCTGAGAAAAAATAAAGCCCTTAGAAACAATAATGCCCTCGAGAAAAAAAAGCCCTCGAGAAAATATAAAGCCCGGAGAAAAAATAAAACACTGGGAAAAAATAAAGCCCTGAGAAAAAATTAAGCCCTGAGAAAAAATAAAGCCCTCGAGAAAAAATAAAGCCCTGAGAATAATTAAAGCCCACGAGAATAAAAAAAAGCCCTGAGAAAAAATAAAGCCCTTGAGAAAAAATAAAGCCCTGAGAAAAAATGAAGCCCTCGACAAAAAATAAATCCATGAGAAAAAATATAGCCCTTGAGAAAAATAAAACCCTGAGAAAAAATAAAGCCCACGAGAAAAAACTAAAGCCATGAGAAAAAAAAGCCCTCGAGAAAAAAAAAGCCCTGAGAAAAAATAAAGCCCTTGAGAAAAAATAAAGCACTGAGAAAAAATGAAGCCCTCGAGAAAAAATAAAACCCTCGATAAAAAATAAATCCCTGAGAAAAAATAAAGCCCTAAGAAAATATAAAGCCCTGAGAAAAAATAAAGCCCTTGAGAAAGAAAAAATAAAGCCCTGAGAAAAAATAAAGAACTGAAAAAATATAAAGCACTGACAAAAAATAAAGCCCTGAAAAAACATAAAGCCCTGAGAAAAAATAAAGACCTTGACAAAGAAAAAATAAAGCCCACGAGAAAAAATAAAGCCCTCGAGAAAAAATAAAGCCCTGAGAAGAAATAAAGCCCTTGAGTAAAAATAAAGCCCTGGGAAAAAATAAAGCCCTTAGAAAAAATAAAGCGCTCGAGAAAAAATAAAACTCTGGAAAAATTAAAGCCCACGAGAAAAAATAAAGCCCTGAGAAAAAATAAATCCCTCGAGAAAAAAAAGCCCTGAAAAAAAATAAAGCCCTTGAGAGAAAATAAAGCCCTAGAGAAAAAATAAAACCCTCGATAAAAAATAAAGCCCTGAGAAAAAATAAAGCCCAAAAGAAAAAATAAAGCCTTGAGAAAAAATAAAGCCCTCAAGAAAATATGAAACCTTCAATAAAAAATAAAGACCTGAGAAAAAATAAAGCCCTAAAGAAAAAATAAAGCCCTGAGAAAAAATAAAGCCCTCGAGAAAAATTAAAGCCCTGAGAAAAAATAAATCCCTCGAGAAAAAATAAAGCCCTCGAGAAAAAATAAAGCCCAAAGAAAAAATGAAGACCTGAAAAAATATAAAGCCCTGAGAAAAAATAAAGCCCTCAAAAAATATAAAGCCCAGAGAAAAAATAAAGCCCTTGAGAAAGAAAAAATAATGCCCTCAAGAAAAAATAAAGCCCTGAGAAAAATATAGCCCTGAGAAAAATTAAAGCCCTCAGAAAAAATAAAGTTGTCGAGAAAAAATAAAGCCCGGAGAAAAAATAAAGCCCTGAGAAAAAATAAAGCCCTAAAAAAAATATAAAGCCCTGAGAAAAAATAAAGCCTTAAGAAAATATAAAGCCTTGAGACAAAATAAAGCCCTTGAGAAAGAAAAAATAAAGCCCTCGAGAAAAAATAAAGCCCTTGGGAAAAAAATAAAGCCCTGAGAAAAAATAAAGCCCTCGAGAAAAAATAAAGCCCTGAGAAAAAAATAAAGCCCTGAGAAAAAATGAAGCCCTAAGAAAAAATAAAGCCCTCGAGAAAAAATAAAGCCCTAAGAAAAAAATAAAGCCCTAAGAAAAAAAAAAAGCCTTCGAGCAAAAATAAAGCCCTGGGAGAAAATAAAGCCCTCGAGAAAAATAATGCCTTAAGAAAAAAAAAAAGCCCTGAAAAAATGAAAGCCTGCGAGAAAAAATAAAGCCCTGAGAAAAATAAAGCCCTGAGAAAAAATAAAGCCCACGAGAATAAATAAAGCTCTAGAAAAAATAAAGCCTTGAGAAAAAATAAAGCCTTGAGAAAAAAAAGCCCTAAGAAAAAATGTAGCCCTCGAGAAAAAATAAAGCCCTGAGAAAAAAAAAGTAAAGCCCTTGAGAAAAAATAAAGCCCTGAGTAAAACAAAGTACTAAGAAAAATAAAGCCCTGAGAAAAAATAAAGCCCTGAGAAAAAATAAAGCCCTTGAGAAAAAATAAAGCTCTCGAGAAAAAATAAAGCCCACGAGAAAAAAATAAAGCCCTTGAGAAAAAGTAAAGCCCTGAGAAAAAATAAAGCCCTCGAGAAAAAATAAAGCCCTCGAGAAAAAATAAAGCCCTCGAGAAAAAATAAAGCCCTTGAGAAAAAGTAAAGCCCTGAGAAAAAAATATAGCCCTGAGAAAAATTAAAGCCCTTAGAAAAAATAAAGCTGTCGAGAAAAAATAAAGTCCTGAGAAAAAATAAAGCCCGGAGAAAAAATAAAGCCCTGAGAAAAAATAAAGCCCTCAGAAAATATAAAGCCCTGAGAAAAGATAAAGCCCTTGAGAAAGAAAAAATAAAGCCCTCGAGAAAAAATAAAGCCCTTGAGAAAAAATAAAGCCCTGAAAAAAAAATAAAGCCCTTGAGAAAAAATAAAGCCCTGAGAAAAAAATAAAGCCCTGAGAAAAAATGAAGCCCTCAGAAAAATAAAGTCCTCGAGAAAAAATAAAGCCCTAAGAAAAAATAAAGCCTTCGAGCAAAAATAATGCCATGGGAGAAAATAAAGCCCTCGAGAAAAATAATGCC
Organism: Litsea cubeba; assembly: GCA_012931725.1. Lineage (NCBI taxonomy): Eukaryota > Viridiplantae > Streptophyta > Magnoliopsida > Laurales > Lauraceae > Litsea > Litsea cubeba. Next base: position 161,999 of record WHSA01000698.1, read on the forward strand.
TTAAGAAAAAAATAAAGCCCTGTGAAAAAATGAAACCCTCGAGAAAAAATAAAGCCCTGAGAAAAAATAAAGCCCACGAGAATAAATGAAGCTCTGAGAAAAAAAAGCCCTCGAGAAAAAATAAAGCCCTTGTGAAAAAGTAAAGCCCTAAGAAAAAATGAAGCCCTCGAGAAAAAATAAAGCCCTGAGAAAAAATAAAGCCCTTGAGAAAAAATAAAGCCCTGAGAAAAAACAAAGCGCTAAGAAAAAATAAAGCCCTGAGAGAAAATATAGCCCTGAGAAAAAATAAAGCCCTTAGAAAATATAAAGCTCTCGAGAAAAAATAAAGCCCACGAGAAAAAATAAAGCCCCTAGAAAAAGTAAAGCCCTCGAGAAAAAAAAATCCCTGAGAAAAAATAAAGCCCTTAAGCCCTGAGAAAAAATAAAGCCCTTGAGAAAAAATAAAGCCTTGAGAAAAAATATAGCCCTGAGAAAAAATAAAGCCCTTAGAAAAAATAAAGCTCTCGAGAAAAAATAAAGCCCTCGAGAAAAAATAAAGCCCTCGAGAAAAAAAAGACCTCGAGAAAAAATAATCCTTGAGAAAAAATAAGGCCCTGAAAAAATATAAAGCCCTGAGAAAAAATAAAGCCCACGAGAATAAATAAAGCCCTTGAGAAAAAATAAAGCCTTGAGAAAAAATATAGCCCTGAGAAAAAATAAAGCCCTTAGAAAAAATAAAGCTCTCGAGAAAAAATAAAGCCCTCGAGAAAAAATAAAGCCCTCGAGAAAAAAAAAGACCTCGAGAAAAAATAATCCCTGAGAAAAAATAAAGCCCTGAAAAAATATAAAGCCCTGAAAAAAAATAAAGCCCTGAGAAAAAATAAAGCCCACGAGAATAAATAAAGCCCTGAGAAAAAATAAAGCCCTTGAGAAAAAGTAAAGCCCTGAGAAAAAATAAAGCCCTGAGAAAAATTAAAGCCCTGAGAAAAAACAAAGCCCTTTGAAAATATAAAGCACTCGAGAAAAAATAAAGCCCTCGAGAAAAAATAAAGCTCCTGAGAAAAAATAAAACCCTCGAGAAAAAATAAAGCCCTCGACAAAAAATAAAGCCCTGAGAAAAAATAAAGCCCAGAAAAAAATATAAAGCCCTGAGAAAAATAAAGCCCTGAGAAAAAATAAAGCCCACGAGAAAAAATAAAGCCCTGAGAAAAAATAAAGCCCTTGAGAAAAAGTAAAGCCCTGAGAAAAATATAGCCCTGAGAAAAATTAAAGCCCTTAGAAAAAATAAAGCTGTCGAGAAAAAATAAAGCCCTGGGAAAAAAATAAAGCCCGGAGAAAAAATAAAGCCCTCAGAAAAAATAAAGCCCTCAGAAAATATAAAGCCCTGAGAAAAAACAAAGCCCTTGAGAAAGAAAAAATAAAGCCCTTGAGAAAAAATAAAGCCCTCGAGAAAAAATAAAGCCCTGAGAAAAAAATAAAGCCCTGAGAAAAAAAGAAGCCCTCAGAAAAAATAAAGCCCTCGAGAAAAAATAAAGCCCTAAGAAAAAATAAAGCCTTCGAGCAAAAATAAAGCCCTGGGAGAAAATAAAGCCCTCGAGAAAAAATAATGCCTTAAGAGAAAATAAAGCCCCGAGAAATAATGAAACCCTCGAGAAAAATAAAGCCTTGAGAAAAATAAAGCCCTGCGAAAAAATAAAGTCCACGAGAATAAATAAAGCTCTGAAAAAAATAAAGCCCTCGAGAAAAAATAAAGCCCTTTAGAAAAAATAAAGCCCTAAGAAAAAATGAAGCCCTCGAGAAAAATAAAGCCCAGAGAAAAAATAAAGCCCTTGATTAAAAATAAAGCTTTGAGAAAAAATAAAGCACTCAGGAAAAATAAAGCCCTCAGAAAAAATATAGCCCTGAGAAAAAACAAAGCCCTTAGAAAATATAAAGCTCTCGAGAAAAAATAAAGCCCACGAGAAAAAATAAAGCCCCTAGAAAAAGTAAAGCCCTCGAGAAAAAAAAGCCCTGAGAAAAAATAAAGCCCTTGAGAAAAAATAAAGCCCTTAGAAAAAATAAAGCACTAGAGAAAATATAAAACCCTCAATAAAAAATAAAGCCCTAAGAAAAAATAAATCCCTAAAGAAAAAATAAAGCCCTGAGAAAAAATAGAGCCCTCGAGAAAAAATAGAGCCCCTCGAGAAAAAATAAAGCCCCTCGAGAAAAAATAAAGCCCTAAGAAAAAATAAAGCCCTGAAAAAATATAAAGCCCTGAGAAAAAATAAAGCCCTCAAAAAATATAAAGCCCAGAGAAAAAATAAAGCCCTTGAGAAAGAAAAAATAAAGCCCTCGAGAAAAAATAAAGCGCTTGAGAAAGAAACAATCAAGCCCTCGAGAAAAAATAAAGCCCTGGAGAAAAAATAAAGCCCTCGAGAAAAAATAAAGCCCTGAGAAAAAAATAAAGCCCTGAGAAAAAATGAAGCCCTTAGAAAAAATAAAGCCCTGAGAAAAAATAAAGCCTTCGAGCAAAAATAAAGCCCTGGGAGAAAATAAAGCCCTCGAGAAAAAATAATGCCTTAAGAAAAAATAAAGCCCTGAGAAAAAATGAAACCCTCGAGAAAAAATAAAGCCCTGAGAAAAATAAAGCCCTGAGAAAAAATAAAGCCCATGAGAATAAATAAAGCTCTGAGAAAAAATAAAGCCCTCGAGAAAAAATAAAGCCCTTGAGAAAAAATAAAGCCCTAAGAAAAAATGAAGCCCTCGAGAAAAAATAAAGCCCTGAGAAAAAATAAAGCCCTTGAGAAAAAATAAAGCCCTATGAAAAAACAAAGCACTAGGAAAAATAAAGCCCGGAGAAAAAATAAAGCCCTGAGAAAAAAAAGCCCTGAGAAAAAATAAAGCCCTTGAGAAAAAATAAAGCCCTAAGAAAAAATATATCCCTGAGAAAAAAGAAAGCCCTTAGAAAAAATAATGCCCTCGAGAAAAAATAAAGCCCTCGAGAAAATATAAAGCCCTGAGAAAAAATAAAACACTGGGAAAAAATAAAGCCCTAAGAAAAAATAAAGCCCTGAGAAAAAATAAAGCTCTCGAGAAAAAATAAAGCCCTGAGAATAATTAAAGCCCACGAGAATAAAAAAAGCCCTGAGAAAAAATAAAGCCCTGAGAAAAAATAAAGCCCTTGAAAAAAAATAAAGCCCTAAGATAAAATGAAGCCGTCGACAAAAAATAAGGCCCTGAGAAAAAATAAAGCCATGAGAAAAAATATAGCCCTGAGAAAAAATAAAGCCTTTGAGAAAAAATAAAGCCCTGAGAAAAAACATAGCACTAGGAAAAAATAAAGCCCTGAGAAAAAATAAAACACTGGGAAAAATAAAGCCCTAAGAAAAAATAAAGCCCTGAGAAAAAATTAAGCCCTGAGAAAAAATAAAGCCCTCGAGAAAAAATAAAGCCCTGAGAATAATTAAAGCCCACGAGAATAAAAAAAGCCCTGAGAAAAAATAAAGCCTTGAGAAAAAATAAAGCCCTAAGAAAAAATGAAGCCGTCGACAAAAAATAAAGCCCTGAGAAAAAATAAAGCCATGAGAAAAATATAGCCCTAAGAAAAAACATAGCACTAGGAAAAAATAAAGCCCTGAGAAAAAATAAGCCCTTAGAAAATATAAAGCTCTCGAGAAAAAATAACGCCCATGAGAAAAAATAAAGCCCAAGAAAAAGTAAAACCCTCAAGAAAAAAAAAGCCCTAAGAAACAATAAAGCCCTTGAGAAAAAATAAAGCCCTTGAGAAAAATTAAAGCCCTGAGAAAAAAATATAGCCCTGAGAAAAAATAAAGCCCTTAGAAACAATAATGCCCTCGAGAAAAAAAAGCCCTCGAGAAAATATAAAGCCCGGAGAAAAAATAAAACACTGGGAAAAAATAAAGCCCTGAGAAAAAATTAAGCCCTGAGAAAAAATAAAGCCCTCGAGAAAAAATAAAGCCCTGAGAATAATTAAAGCCCACGAGAATAAAAAAAAGCCCTGAGAAAAAATAAAGCCCTTGAGAAAAAATAAAGCCCTGAGAAAAAATGAAGCCCTCGACAAAAAATAAAGCCATGAGAAAAAATATAGCCCTTGAGAAAAAATAAAACCCTGAGAAAAAATAAAGCCCACGAGAAAAACTAAAGCCATGAGAAAAAAAAAGCCCTCGAGAAAAAAAAAGCCCTGAGAAAAAATAAAGCCCTTGAGAAAAAATAAAGCACTGAGAAAAAATAAAGCCCTCGAGAAAAAAATAAAACCCTCGATAAAAAATAAATCCCTGAGAAAAAATAAAGCCCTAAGAAAATATAAAGCCCTGAGAAAAAATAAAGCCATTGAGAAAGAAAAAATAAAGCCCTCGAGAAAAAATAAAGCCCTGAGAAAAAATAAAGAACTGAAAAAATATAAAGCCCTGACAAAAAATAAAGCCCTGAAAAAACATAAAGCCCTGAGAAAAAATAAAGACCTTGAGAAAGAAAAAATAAAGCCCACGAGAAAAAATAAAGCCCTCGAGAAAAAATAAAGCCCTGAGAAAAAATAAAGCCCTTGAGTAAAAATAAAGCCCTGAGAAAAAATAAAGCCCTTAGAAAAAATAAAGCGCTCGAGAAAAAATAAAACCCTGAGAAAAATTAAAGCCCACGAGAAAAAATAAAGCCCTGAGAAAAAATAAATCCCTCGAGAAAAAAAAGCCCTGAAAAAAAATAAAGCCCTTGAGAGAAAATAAAGCCCTAGAGAAAAAATAAAACCCTCGATAAAAAATAAAGCCCTGAGAAAAAATAAAGCCCAAAAGAAAAAATAAAGCCTTGAGAAAAAATAAAGCCCTCAAGAAAATATGAAACCCTCAATAAAAAATAAAGACCTGAGAAAAAATAAAGCCCTAAAGAAAAAATAAAGCCCTCGATAAAAATTAAAGCCCTGAGAAAAATAAATCCCTCGAGAAAAAATAAAGCCCAAAGAAAAAATGAAGACCTGAAAAAATATAAAGCCCTGAGAAAAAATAAAGCCCTCAAAAAATATAAAGCCCAGAGAAAAAATAAAGCCCTTGAGAAAGAAAAAATAATGCCCTCAAGAAAAAATAAAGCCCTGAGAAAAATATAGCCCTGAGAAAAATTAAAGCCCTCAGAAAAAATAAAGTTGTCGAGAAAATAAAGCCCGGAGAAAAAATAAAGCCCTGAGAAAAAATAAAGCCCTAAGAAAATATAAAGCCCTGAGAAAAAATAAAGCCTTAAGAAAATATAAAGCCTTGAGGAAAAATAAAGCCCTTGAGAAAGAAAAAATAAAGCCCTCGAGAAAAAATAAAGCCCTTGGGAAAAAAATAAAGCCCTGAGAAAAAATAAAGCCCTCGAGAAAAAATAAAGCCCTGAGAAAAAAATAAAGCCCTGAGAAAAAATGAAGCCCTAAGAAAAAATAAAGCCCTAGAGAAAAAATAAAGCCCTAAGAAAAAAAAAAGCCTTCGAGCAAAAATAAAGCCCTGGGAGAAAATAAAGCCCTCGAGAAAAAATAATGCCTTAAGAAAAAAAAAGCCCTGAAAAAAATGAAAGCCTCGAGAAAAAATAAAGCCCTGAGAAAAATAAAGCCCTGAGAAAAAATAAAGCCCACGAGAATAAATAAAGCTCTAAGAAAAAATAAAGCCTTCGAGAAAAAATAAAGCCCTTGAGAAAAAAAGCCCTAAGAAAAAATGTAGCCCTCGAGAAAAAATAAAGCCCTGAGAAAAAAAAAGTAAAGCCCTTGAGAAAAAATAAAGCCCTGAGGAAAAACAAAGTACTAAGAAAAAATAAAGCCCTGAGAAAAAATATAGCCCTGAGAAAAAACAAAGCCCTTAGAAAATATAAAGCTCTCGAGAAAAAATAAAGCCCACGAGAAAAAATAAAGCCCTTGAGAAAAAGTAAAGCCCTGAGAAAAAATATAGCCCTGAGAAAAATTAAAGCCCTTAGAAAAATAACGCTGTCGAGAAAAAATAAAGGCCTGAGAAAAAATAAAGCCCGGAGAAAAATAAAGCCCTGAGAAAAAATAAAGCCCTCAGAAAATATAAAGCCCTGAGAAAAGATAAAGCCCTTGAGAAAGAAAAAATAAAGCCCTCGAGAAAAAATAAAGAACTGAAAAAATATAAAGCACTGACAAAAATTAAAGCCCTGAAAAAACATAAAGCCCTGAGAAAAAATAAAGACCTTGAGAAAGAAAAATAAGGCCCACGAGAAAAAATAAAGCCCTCGAGAAAAAATAAAGCCCTGAGAAAAAATAAAGCCATTGAGTAAAAAATAAAGCCCTGAGAAAAAATAAAGCCCTTAGAAAAAATAAAGCTCTCGAGAAAAAATAAAGCTCTCGAGAAAATATAAAGCCCTGAGAAAAAATAAAGCCCTTGAGAAAAAATAAAGCGCTGAGAAAAAATAAAGCCCTTAGAAAAAATAAAGCTTTCGAGAAAAAATAAAACCCTGAGAACAAATAAAGCCCACGAGGAAAAATAAAGACCTGAGAAAAAATAAATCCCTCGAGAAAAAAAAGCCCTAAGAAAAAATAAAGCCCTTGAGAAAAAATAAAGCCCTGAGAGAAAATAAAGCCCTAGAGAAAAATAAAACCCTCGATAAAAAATAAAGACCGGAGAAAAAATAAAGCCCTAAAGAAAAAATAAAGCCCTCGAGAAATTATAAAACCCTCAATAAAAAATAAAGCCCTGAAAAAAAATAAAGCCCTAAAGGAAAAAAAAAAAACCCTGAGAAAAAATAGAGCCCTCGAGAAAAAATAAAGCCCCTGAGAAAAAATAAAGCCCTCGAGAAAAAATAAAGCCCTGAGAAAAAATCAAGCCCTAAAAAAATATAAAGCCCTGAGAAAAATTAAAGCCACCAAAAAATATAAAGCCCAGAGAAAAAATAAAGCCCTTGAGAAAGAAAAAATAAAGCCCTTGAGAAAAAATAAAGCCCTTAGAAAAAATAAAGCCCTTGAGAAAAGTAAAGCCCTGAGAAAAAATATGGCCCTGAGAAAAATTAAAGCCCTTAGAAAAAATAAAGCTGTCGAGAAAAAATAAAGCCGTGAGAAAAAATAAAGCCCGGAGAAAAAATAAAGCCCTGAGAAAAAATAAATCCCTAAGAAAATATAAAGCCCTGAGAAAAAAACTAAAGCCCTTGAGAAAGAAAAAATAAAGCCCTCGATAAAAAATAAAGCCCTGAGAAAAAATAAAGCCATGAGAAAAAATAAAGCCCTTGAGAAAAAATAAAGCCCTGAGAAAATATATAGCCCTGAGAAAAAATAAAGCCCTTAGAAAAAATAAAGCTCTCGAGAAAAAATAAAGCCCTTGAGAAAATATAAAGCCCTGAGAAAAAATAAAGCCCTTGAGAAAAAATAAAGCCCTGAGAAAAAATAAAGCCCTTAGAAAAAATAAGGCTCTCGAGAAAAAATAAAACCCTGAGAAAAAATAAAGCCCACGAGAGAAAATAAAGCCCTGAGAAAAAATAAAGCCCTCGAGAAAAAAAAAGCCCTGAGAAACAATAAAGCCCTAAAGAAAAGATAAAGCCCTGAGAGAAAATAAAGCCCTAAGGAAAAAATAAAACCCTCGATAAAAAATAAAGCCCTGAGAAAAAATAAAGCCCTAAAGAAAAAATAAAGCCCTGAGAAAAATAAAGCCCCTGAGAAAAAATAAAGCCCTCGAGAAAAAATAAAGCCCTAAGAAAAAATAAAGCCCTGAAAAAATATAAAGCCCTGAGAAAAAATAATGCCCTCAAAAAATATAAAGCCCAGAGAAAAAATAAAGCCCTTGAGAAAGAAAAAATAAAGCCCTCGAGAAAAAATAAAGCCCTGAGAAAAATAAAGCCCTTGAGAAAAAGTAAAGCCCTGAGAAAAAATATAGCCCTGAGAAAAATTAAAGCCCTTAGAAAAAATAAAGCTGTTGAGAAAAAATAAAGTCCTGAGAAAAATAAAGCCCGGAGAAAAAAATAAAGCCCTGAGAAAAAATTAAGCACTCAGAAAATATAAAGCCCTGAGAAAAGATAAAGCCCTTGAGAAAGAAAAAATAAAGCCCTCAAGAAAAAATAAAGCCCTTGAGAAAAAATAAAGCCCTGAGAAAAAATAAAGCCCTTGAGAAAAAACAAAGCCCTGAGAAAAAATAAAGCCCTGAGGAAAAATGAAGCCCTCAGAAAAAATAAAGCCGTCGAGAAAAAATAAAGCCCTAAGAAAAAATAAAGCCTTCGAGCGAAAATAAAGCAATGGGAGAAAATAAAGCCCTCGAGAAAAATAATGCCTTAAGAAAAAATAAAGCCCTGTGAAAAAATGAAACCCTCGAGAAAAAATAATGTCCTGAGAAAAATATAGCCCTGAGAAAAAATAAAGCCCATTAGAATAAATAAAGCTCTGAGAAAAAAAGCCCTCGAGAAAAAATAAAGCCCTTGAGAAAAAATAAAGCCCTAAGAAAAAATGAAGCCCTCGAGAAAAAATGAAGCCCTGAGAAAAAATAAAGCCCTTGAGAAAAAATAAAGCCCTGAGAAAAAACAAAGTGCTAAGAAAAAAATAAAGCCCTGAGAGAAAATATAGCCCTGAGAAAAAATAAAGCCCTTAGAAAATATAAAGCCCTCGAGAAAAAATAAAGCCCACGAGAAAAAATATAGCCCCTAGAAAAAGTAAAGCCCTCGAGAAAAAAAAGCCTTAAGAAAAAATAAAGCCCTTGAGAAAAAATAAAGCCTTGAGAAAAAATATAGCCCTGAGAAAAAATAAAGCCCTTAGAAAAAATAAAGCTCTCGAGAAAAAATAAAGCCCTCGAGAAAAAATAAAGCTCTCGAGGAAAAAATTAAAGCCCTCGAGAAAAAATAAAGCCCCTGAGAAAAAATAAAGCCCTCGAGAAAAAATAAAGCCCTGAGAAAAAATAAAGCCCTGAAAAAAATATAAAGCCCTGAGAAAAATAAAGCCCTGAGAAAAAATAAAGCCCATGAGAATAAATAAAGCCCTGAGAAAAAATAAAGCCCTTGAGAAAAAGTAAAGCCCTGAGAAAAAATATAGCCCTGAGAAAAATTAAAGCCCTGAGAAAAAACAAAGCCCTTAGAAAGTATAAAGCTCTCGAGAAAAAATAAAGCCCTCGAGAAAAAAAATAAAACCTCGAGAAAAAATAAAGCCCTGAGAAAAAATAAAGCCGTAAAAAAATATAAAGCCCTGAGAAGAAATAAAGCACTGAGAAAAAATAAAGCCCACGAGAATAAATAAAGCCCTGAGAAAAAATAAAGCCCTTGAGAAAAAGTAAAGCCCTGAGAAAAAATATAGCCCTGAGAAAAATTAAAGCCCTTAGAAAAAATAAAGCTGTCGAGAAAAAATAAAGCCCTGGGAAAAAATAAAGCCCGGAGAAAAAATAAAGCCCTGAGAAAAAATAAAGCCCTCAGAAAATATAAAGCCCTGAGAAAAAACAAAGCCCTTGAGAAAGAAAAAATAAAGCCCTTGAGAAAAAATAAAACCCTTGAGAAAAAATAAAGCCCTGAGAAAAAATGAAGCCCTCAGAAAAAATAAAGCCCTCGAGAAAAAATAAAGCCCTAAGAAAAAATAAAGCCTTCGAGCAAAAATAAAGCCCTGGGAGAAAATAAAGCCCTCGAGAAAAAATAATGCCTTAAGAAAAAATAAAGCCCTGAGAAAAAATGAAACCCTCGAGAAAAAATAAAGCCCTGAGAAAAAATAAAGTCCACGAGAATAAATAAAGCTCTGAAAAAAATAAAGCCCTCGAGAAAAAATAAAGCCCTTTCGAAAAAATAAAGCCCTAAGAAAAAGTAAAGCCCTGAGAAAAAATATAGCCCTGAGAAAAATTAAAGCCCTTAGAAAAAATAAAGCTGTCGAGAAAAAAATAAAGCCGTGAGAAAAAATAAAGCCCGGAGAAAAAATAAAGCCCTGAGAAAAAATAAAGCCCTAAGAAAATATAAAGCCCTGAGAAAAAATAAAGCCCTTGAGAAAGAAAAAATAAAGCCCTCGAGAAAAAATAAAGCCCTGAGAAAAATAAAGCCCACGAGAAAAAATAAAGCCCTGAGAAAAAATAAAGCCTCCGAAAAAAAATAAAGCCCTTAAGAAAAATAAAGCCCTAAGAAAAAATGTAGCCCTCGAGAAAAAATAAAGCCCTGAGAAAAAAAAAATTAAAGCCCTTGAGAAAAGATAAAGCCCTGAGGAAAAACAAAGCACTAAGAAAAAATAAAGCCCTGAGAAAAAATATAGCCCTGAGAAAAAACAAAGCCCTTAGAAAATATAAAGCTCTCGAGAAAAAATAAAGCCCACGAGAAAAAATAAAGCCCTTAGAAAAAGTAAAGCCCTCGAGAAAAAAAAAAGCCTTGAGAAAAAATAAAGCCCTTAGAAAAATAAGCTCTCGAGAAAAAATAAAGCCCTCGAGAAAAAATAAAGCCCTGAGAAAAAATAAAGCCCTTGAGAAAAAATAAAGCCCTTAGAAAAAATAAAGCCCTTGAGAAAAAGTAAAGCCCTGAGAAAAAATATAGCCCAAAGAAAAAATAAAGCCCTAAGAAAAATAAAGCTCTCGAGAAAAATAAAGCCGTGAGAAAAATAAGCCCGGAGAAAAAATAAATCCCTGAGAAAAAATAAATCCCTAAGAAAATATAAAGCCCTGAGAAAAAAATAAAGCCCTTGAGAAAGAAAAAATAAGCCCTCGAGAAAAAATAAAGCCATGAGAAAAAATAAAGCCCTTGAGAAAAAATAAAGCCCTGAGAAAATATATAGCCCTGAGAAAAAATAAAGCCCTTAGAAAAATAAAGCTCTCGAGAAAAAAATAAAGCCCTCGAGAAAATATAAAGCCCTGAGAAAAAATAAAGCCCTTGAGAAAAAATAAAGCCCTGAGAAAAAATAAAGCCCTTAGAAAAAATAAAGCTCTCGAGAAAAAATAAAACCCTGAGAAAAAATAAAGCCCACGAGAAAAAATAAAGCCCTGAGAAAAAATAAAGCCCTCGAGAAAAAAAAAAGCCCTGAGAGAAACAATAAAGCCCTAAAGAAAGATAAAGCCCTGAGAGAAATAAAGCCCTAAGGAAAAAATAAAACCCTCGATAAAAAATAAAGCCCTGAGAAAAAATAAAGCCCTAAAGAAAAAATAAAGCCCTGAGAAAAAATAAAGCCCTAAAGAAAAAATAAAGCCCTGAGAAAAATAAAGCCCCGGAAAAAAATAAAGCCCTCGAGAAAAAATAAAGCCCTAAGAAAAAATAAAGCGCTGAAAAATATAAAGCCCTGAGAAAAAATAATGCCCTCAAAAAATATAAAGCCCAGAGAAAAATAAAGCCCTTGAGAAAGAAAAAATAAAGCCCTCGAGAAAAAATAAAGCCCTGAGAAAAAATAAAGCCCTTGAGAAAAAGTAAAGCCCTGAGAAAAAATATAGCCCTGAGAAAAATTAAAGCCCTTAGAAAAAATAAAGCTGTCGAGAAAAAATAAAGCCCTGAGAAAAAATAAAGCCCGGAGAAAAAATAAAGCCCTGAGAAAAAATTAAGCACTCAGAAAATATAAAGCCCTGAGAAAAGATAAAGCCCTCGAGAAAAAATAAAGCCCTTGAGAAAAAATAAAACCCTGAGAAAAAATAAAGCCCTTGAGAAAAAACAAAGCCCTGAGAAAAAAATAAAGCCCTGAGGAAAAATGAAGCCCTCAGAAAAAATAAAGCCGTCGAGAAAAAATAAAGCCCTAAGAAAAAATAAAGCCTTCGAGCAAAAATAAAGCCATGGGAGAAAATAAAGCCCTTCGAGAAAAATAATGCCTTAAGAAAAAATAAAGCCTGTGAAAAAATGAAACCCTCGAGGAAAAAATAATGCCCTGAGAAAAAATATAGCCCTGAGAAAAAATAAAGCCCACGAGAATAAATAAAGCTCTGAGAAAAAAAGCCCTCGAGAAAAATAAAGCCCTTGAGAAAAAATATAGCCCTAGAAAAAGTAAAGCCCTCGAGAAAAAAAAGCATTAAGAAAAAATAAAAGCCCTTGAGAAAAAATAAAGCCTTGAGAAAAATATAGCCCTGAGAAAAAAAAAGCCCTGAGAAAAAATAAAGCCCTCGAGAAAAAATAAAGCCCTCGAGAAAAAATAAAGCTCTCGAGAAAAAATAAAGCCCTCGAGAAAAAATAAAGCCCCTGAGAAAAAATAAAGCCCGAGAAAAATAAAGCCCTGAGAAAAAATAAAGCCCTGAAAAAATATAAAGCCCTGAGAAAAAAATAAAGCCCTGAGAAAAATATAAAGCCCATGAGAATAAATAAAGCCCTGAGAAAAAATAAAGCCCTTGAGAAAAAGTAAAGCCCTGAGAAAAATATAGCCCTGAGAAAAATTAAAGCCCTGAGAAAAAATAAAGCCCTTAGAAAGTATAAAGCTCTCGAGAAAAAATAAAGCCTCGAGAAAAAAATAAAACCCTCGAGAAAAAATAAAGCCCTGAGAAAAAATAAAGCCGTAAAAAAATATAAAGCCCTGAGAAGAAATAAAGCACTGAGAAAAAATAAAGCCCACGAGAATAAATAAAGCCCTGAGAAAAAATAAAGCCCTTGAGAAAAAGTAAAGACCTGAGAAAAAAATATAGCCCTGAGAAAAATTTAAAGCCCTTAGAAAAATAAAGCTGTCGAGAAAAAATAAAGCCCTGGGAAAAAATAAAGCCCGGAGAAAAAATAAAGCCCTGAGAAAAAATAAAGCCCTCAGAAAATATAAAGCCCTGAGAAAAAACAAAGCCCTTGAGAAAGAAAAAATAAAGCCCTTGAGAAAAAATAAAGCCCTTGAGAAAAAATAAAGCCCTGAGAAAAAATAAAGCCCTCAGAAAAATAAAGCCCTCGAGAAAAAATAAAGCCCTAAGAAAAAATAAAGCCTTCGAGCAAAAATAAAGCCCTGGGAGAAAATAAAGCCCTCGAGAAAAAATAAAGCCTTAAGAAAAAATAAAGCCCTGAGAAAAAATAAAACCCTCGAGAAAAAATAAAGCCCTGAGAAAAAATAAAGTCCTCGAGAAAAAATAAAGCTCTGAAAAAAATAAAGCCCTCGAGAAAAAATAAAGCCCTTTAGAAAAAATAAAGCCCTAGAGAAAAAGTAAAGCCCTGAGAAAAAATATAGCCCTGAGAAAAATTAAAGCCCTTAGAAAAAATAAAGCTGTCGAGAAAAAATAAAGCCGTGAGAAAAAATAAAGCCCGGAGAAAAAAATAAAGCCCTGAGAAAAAATAAAGCCCTAAGAAAATATAAAGCCCTGAGAAAAAATAAAGCCCTTGAGAAAGAAAAAATAAAGCCCTCGAGAAAAAAATAAAGCCCTGAGAAAAAATAAAGCCCACGAGAATAAATAAAGCTCTGAGAAAAAATAAAGCCTCCGAAAAAAAATAAAGCCCTTAAGAAAAAATAAAGCCCTAAGAAAAAATGTAGCCCTCGAGAAAAATAAAGCCCTGAGAAAAAAAAAATTAAAGCCCTTGAGAAAAGATAAAGCCCTGAGGAAAAACAAAGCACTAAGAAAAAATAAAGCCCTGAGAAAAAATATAGCCTGAGAAAAAAACAAAGCCCTTAGAAAATATAAAGCTCTCGAGAAAAAAATAAAGCCCACGAGAAAAAATAAAGCCCCTAGAAAAAGTAAAGCCCTCGAGAAAAAAAAAAGCCTTGAGAAAAAATAAAGCCCTTAGAAAAAATAAAGCTCTCGAGAAAAAATAAAGCCCTCGAGAAAAAATAAAGCCTGAGAAAAAATAAAGCCCTTGAGAAAAAAATAAAGCCCTTAGAAAAAATAAAGCCCTTGAGAAAAAGTAAAGCCCTGAGAAAAAAATATAGCCCAAAGAAAAAATTAAAGCCCTTAGAAAAAATAAAGCTCTCGAGAAAAAATAAAGCCGTGAGAAAAAATAAAGCCCGGAGAAAAAAATAAATCCCTGAGAAAAAATAAATCCCTAAGAAAATATAAAGCCCTGAGAAAAAACTAAAGCCCTTGAGAAGAAAAAATAAAGCCCTACGAGAAAAAATAAGCCATGAGAAAAATAAAGCCCTTGAGAAAAAATAAAGCCCTGAGAAAATAGATAGCCCTGAGAAAAATAAAGCACTAGAAAAATAAAGCTCTCCGAGAAAAATAAGCCACCGAGAAAATATAAGCCTGGAGAAAAAATAAAGCACCTTGAGAAAAAATAAGCCCTGAGAAAAATAAAGCCCTTAGAAAAAATAAAGCTCTCGAGAAAAAATAAACCCTGAGAAAAAATAAAGCCACGAGAGAAATAAAGCCTGGAGAAAAAATAAAGCCCTCGAGAAAAAAAAAAAGCCCTGAGAAACAATAAGCCCGAAAGAAAAGATAAAGACCTGAGAGAAAATAAAGCCATAGGAAAAAAATAAAACCCTCGATAAAAAATAAAGCCTGAGAAAAAATAAAGCCCTAAAGAAAAAATAAAGCCCTGAGAAAAAAATAAAGCCCCAAGAAAAAATAAAGCCCTGAGAAAAAGAAAGCCCCTGAAAAAAAATAAAGCCCTCGAGAAAAAATAAAGCCCTAAGGAAAAATAAAGCGCATGAAAAAATATAAAGCCCTGAGAAAAAATAATGCCCTCAAAAAATATAAAGCCCAGAGAAAAAATAAAGCCCTTGAGAAAGAAAAAATAAAGCCCTCGAGAAAAAATAAAGCCCTGAGAAAAAATAAAGCCCTTGAGAAAAAGTAAAGCCCTGAGAAAAAATATAGCCCTGAGAAAAATTAAAGCCCTTAGAAAAAATAAAGCTGTCGAGAAAAAATAAAGTCCTGAGAAAAAATAAAGCCCGGAGAAAAAAATAAAGCCCTGAGAAAAAATTAAGCACTCAGAAAATATAAAGCCCTGAGAAAAAGATAAAGCCCTCGAGAAAAAATAAAGCCCTTGAGAAAAAATAAAACCCTGAGAAAAATAAAGCCCTTGAGAAAAACAAAAGCCCTGAGAAAAAAATAAAGCCCTGAGGAAAAATGAAGCCTCAGAAAATAAAGCCGTCGAGAAAAAAATAAAGCCCTAAGAAAAAATAAAGCCTTCGAGCAAAAATAAAGCCATGGGAGAAAAATAAAGCCCTCGAGAAAAATAATGCCTTAAGAAAAAAATAAAGCCCTGTGAAAAATGAAAACCCTCGAGAAAAAAATAATGCCCTGAGAAAAATATAGCCCTGAGAAAAAAATAAGCCCACGAGAATAAATAAAGCTCTGAGAAAAAAAGCCCTCGAGAAAAAATAAAGCCCTTGAGAAAAAATAAAGCCCTAAGAAAAAATGAAGCCCTCGAGAAAAATGAAGCCCTGAGAAAAAATAAAGCTCTTGAGAAAAAAACTAAAGCCCTGAGAAAAAAACAAAGCGCTAAAAAAAAAATAAAGCCCTGAGAGAAAATATACCCCTGAGAAAAAATAAAGCCCTTAGAAAATATAAAGCTCTCGAGAAAAAATAAAGCCCACGAGAAAAAATAAAGCCCGTAGAAAAAGTAAAGCCCTCGAGAAAAAAAAAGCCCTGAGAAAAAATAAAGCCCTTGAGAAAAAATAAAGCCTTGATAAAAAATATAGCCCTGAGAAAAAATAAAGCCCTTAGAAAAAATAAAGCTCTCGAGAAAACCTAAAGCCCTCGAGAAAAAATAAGCCCTGAGAAAAAATAAAGCCCGGAAAAAAAAAGCCCTGAGAAGAAATAAAGCCCTGAAAAAATATAAAGCCCTGAGAAAAAATAAAGCCCTGAGAAAAAATAAAGCCCATGAGAATAAATAAAGCCCGGAGAAAAACTGAAGCCTTGAGAAAAGTAAAAGCCCTGAGAAAAAAATATAGCCCTGAGAAAAATTAAAGCCGTGAGAAAAAACAAAGCCCTTAGAAAGTATAAAGCTCTCGAGAAAAAATAAAGCCCTCGAGAAAAAAATAAAGCCCTGAGAAAAAATAAAGCCCTAAAAAAATATAAAGCCCTGAGAAAAAATAAAGCCCTGAGAAAAAATAAGCCCACGAGAAAAAATAAAGCCCTGAGAAAAATAAAGCCCTTGAGAAAAAGTAAAGGCCTGAGAAAAAAATATAGCCCTGAGAAAAATTAAAGCCCTTAGAAAAAATAAAGCTGTCAAGAAAAAATAAAGCCCTGGGAAAAAATAAAGCCCGGAGAAAAAATAAACCCCTGAGAAAAAATAAAGCCCTCAAAAAATATAAAGCCCTGAGAAAAAATCAAAGCCCTTGAGAAAGAAAAAATAAAGCCCTTGAGAAAAAATAAAAACCTTGAGAAAAAATAAAGCCCTGAGAAAAAATAAAGCCCTCGAGAAAAAAAAGCCCTGAGAAAAAAAAGCCCTGAGAAAAAATGAAGACCTCAGAAAAAATAAAGCCCTCGAGAAAAAATAAAGCCCTAAGAAAAAAAAAGCCTTCGAGCAAAAAAAAAGCCCTGGGAGAAAATAAAGCCCTCGAGAAAAAATAATGCCTTAAGAAAAAATAAAGCCCTGAGAAAAAATGAAACCCTCGAGAAAAAATAAAGTCCTGAGAAACATAAAGCCCTGAGAAAAATTAAAGCCCACGAGAATAAATAAAGCTCTGAGAAAAACTAAAGCCTTCGAGAAAAAATAAAGCCCTTGAGAAAAAATAAAGCCCTTAAGAAAAATGTAGCCCTCGAGAAAAAATAAAGCCGTGAGGAAAAAAGTAATGCCCTTGAGAAAGAAAAAATAAAGCCCTCGAGAAAAAATAAAGCCCTGAGAAAAAATAAAGCCCTTGAGAAAAAGTAAAGCCCTGAGAAAAAATATAGCCCTTAGAAAAATTAAAGCCCATAGAAAAAATAAAGCTGTCGAGAAAAAATAAAGCCGTGAGAAAAAATAAAGCCCGGAGAAAAAATAAAGCCATGAGAAAAAATAACGCCATAAGAAAAATATAAGCCTTGAGAAAAAATAAAGCCCATGAGAAAGAAAAAAATTAAAGGCCCTCGAGCAAAAATAAAGCCCTGAGAAAAAAATATAAAGCCCACGGAAAATATAAGCCCACGAGAAAAAAAAATATAGCCCTTGAGAAAAAATAAAGCCCTGAGAAAAAAAAGCCCTTAGAAAAAATAAAGCTCTCGAGAAAAAATAAAACCTGAGAAAAAAATAAAGCCCACGAGAAAAAATAAAGCTCTGAGAAAAAATAAAGCCCTCGAGAAAAAAAAAAGCCATGAGAAAAAATAAAGCCCCTTGAGAAAAATAAAGCCCTGAGAGAAAATTAAGCCCTAGAGAAAAATAAAACCCTCGATAAAAAATACAGCCCTGAGAAAAAATAGAGCCTTAAGAAAAGATAAGCCCTGAGAAAAAATTAAAAGCCCTCGAGAAAATATAAAAACCCCTCAATTAAAAATAAAGCCCTGAGAAAAAATAAAGCCCTAAAGAAAAAATAAAGCCCTGAGAAAAAATAGAGCCCTCGAGAAAAAATAAAGCCCCTGAGAAAAAATAAAGCCCTCGAGAAAAAAATAAAGCCCTCGAGAAAAAATAAAGCCCTGAGAAAAAATAAAGCCTCAAAAAATATGAAGCCCTGAGAAAAAATAAAGCCCTTGAGAAAGAAAAAAATAAAGCCCCCGAGAAAAAATAAAGCGCTTGAGAAAGAAAAAATCAAGCCCTCGAGAAAAAATAAAGCCCTTGAGAAAAAATAAAGCCCTGAGAAAAATAAAGCCCTCGAGAAAAAATAAAGCCCTGAGAAAAAATGAAGCCCTCAGAAAAAAAAAGCCCTGAGAAAAATAAAGCCTTCGAGCAAAAATAAAGCCCTGGGAGAAAATAAAGCCCTCGAGAAAAAATAATGCCTTAAGAAAAAATAAACCCCTGAGAAAAAATGAAACCCTCGAGAAAAAATAAAGCCCTAAGAAAAATAAAGCCCTGAGAAAAAATAAAGCCCACGAGAATAAATAAAGCTCTGAGAAAAAATAAAGCCCTCAAGAAAAATAAAGCCCTTGAGAAAAAATAAAGCCCTAAGAAAAATGAAGCCCTGAAAAAATATAAAGCCCTAAGAAAAAATAAAGCCCTCAAAAAAATAAAGCCCAGTGAAAAAATAAAGCCCTTGAGAAAGAAAAAAATAAAGCCCTCAAGAAAAAAATAAAGCCCTGAGATAAATATAGCCCAGAGAAAAATTAAAGCCCTCAGAAAAAAAATAAGCCGTCGAGGAGAGAAACACTAAAGCCCTAGAAAAATAAAAGCCCTGAGAAGAAAATAAAGACCCTAAGAAAATATAAAGCCCTAAGAAAAAAAAGCCTTATGAAAATATAAAGCCCTGAGAGAAAAATAAAGCACTTGAGAAATAAAAAATAATGCCCTCGAGAAAAAATAAAAGCCCTTGGGAAAAAACAAATGCCCTGAGAAAAAATTAAAGCCTCGAGAAAAAATAAAGCCCTGAGAAAAAAAATAAAGCCCTGAGAAAAAAACGAAGACCTCAGAAAAAATAAAGCCCTCGAGAAAAAAATAAAAGCCCTAAGAAAAAAAGCCTTCGAGCAAAAAAAAAGCCCTGGGAGAAAATAAAGCCCTCGAGAAAAAATAATGCCTTAAGAAAAAATAAAGCCCTGAGAAAAAATGAAACCCCTCGAGAAAAATAAAGTCCTGAGAAAAATAAAGCCCTGAGAAAAATTAAAGCCCACGAGAATAAATAAAGCTCGGAGAAAAAATAAAGCCTTCGAGAAAAAATAAAGCCCTTGAGAAAAAATAAAGCCCTAAGAAAAAATGTAACCCTCGAGAAAAAATAAAGCCGTGAGAAAAAAAAAGTAAAGCCCTTGAGAAAGAAAAAATAAAGCCCTCGAGAAAAAATAAAGCCCTGAGAAAAAATAAAGCCCTTGAGAAAAAGTAAAGCCCTGAGAAAAAATATAGCCCTGAGAAAAATTAAAGCCCTTAGAAAAAATAAAGCTGTCGAGAAAAAATAAAGCCGTGAGAAAAAATAAAGACCGGAGAAAAAATAAAGCCCTGAGAAAAAATAAAGCCCATGAGAAATAAAAAATAAAGCTCTCGAGAAAAAATAAAGCCCTGAGAAAAAATAAAGCCCTCGAGAAAAAATAAAGCCCTGAGAAAAAATAAAGCCCTTGAGAAAATATAAAGCCCTGAGAAAATATATAGCCCTGAGAAAAAATAAAACCCTTAGAAAAAATAAAGCTCTCGGGAAAAAATAAAGCCCTCGAGAAAATATAAAGCCTTGAGAAAAAATAAAGCCCTTGAGAAAAAATAAAGCCCTGAGAAAAAATAAAGCCCTTAGAAAAAATAAAGCTCTCGAGAAAAAATAAAACCCTGAGAAAAAATAAAGCACACGAGAAAAAATAAAGCCCTGAGAAAAAATAAAGCCCTGAGAAACAATAAAGCCCTGAGAAAAAATAAAGCCCTTGAGAAAATAAAGCCCTAAAGAAAAAATAAAACCCTCGATAAAAAATAAAGCCCAGAGAAAAAATAAAGCCCTAAAGAAAAAATAAAGCCCTGAGAAAAAATAAAGCCCTCGAGAAAAAATAAAGCCCCTGAGGAAAAATAAAGCCCTCGAGAAAAAATAAAGCCCTCAGAAAAAATAAAGCCCTGAAAAAATATAAAGCCCTGAGAAAAAATAAAGCCCTTGAGAAAGAAAAAATAAAGCCCTCGAGAAAAAATAAAGCCCTGAGAAAAAATAAAGCCCTTGAGAAAAAGTAAAGCCCTGAGAAAAATTAAAGCCCTTAGAAAAAATAAAGCTGTCGAGGAAAAATAAAGTCCAGAGAAAAATAAGCCAAGAGAAAAAAATAAAGCCCTCAGAAAATATAAAGCCCTGAGAAAAAGATAAAGCCCTTGAGAAAAATAAAGCCCTGAGAAAAAATTAAAGCCCTGAGAAAAAATAAAGCCCTCGAGAAAAATTAAAGCCCTTGAGAAAAAGTAAAGCCCTGAGAAAAAAATATAGCCCTGAGAAAAATTAAAGCCCTTAGAAAAAATAAAGCTGTCGAGAAAAAAATAAAGTCCTGAGAAAAAATAAGCCCGGAGAGAAAAATAAAGCCCTGAGAAAAAATAAAGCCCTCAGAAAATATAAAGCCTTGAGAAAAGATAAAACCCCTTGAGAAAGAAAAAAATAAAGCCCTCGAGAAAAAATAAAGCCCTTGAGGAAAAAATAAAGCCCTGAGAAAAAATAAAGCCCTCGAGAAAAAATAAAGCCCTGAGAAAAAAATAAAGCCTGAAAATGAGCCTCATAGAAAAAATAAAGCCTCCTCGAGAAAAAAATAAGCCCTAAGAAAAAATAATGCCTTCGAGCAAAATAAACCCACCTGGGAGAAAATAAAGCCTCGAGAAAAAATAATGCCTTAAGAACAAATAAAGCCCTGCGAAATAATGAAACACTCGAGAAAAAATAAAGCCCTGAGAAAAATAAAGCCCTGAGAAAAAATAAAGTCCACGAGAATAAATAAAGCTCTGAAAAAAATAAAGCCCTCGAGAAAAAATAAAGCCCTTTAGGAAAAATATAGCCCTAAGAAAAAATGAAGCCCTCGAGAAAAAATAAAGCCCGGAGAAAAAATAAAGCCCTAGAGAAAAAAATAAAGCCCTAAAAAAAAAACAAAGCACTAAGAAAAAATAAAGCCTGCGAAAAAATATAGCCCTGAGAAAAAACAAGCCCTTAGAAAATATAAGCTCTCGAGAAAAATAAAGGCCCGAGAAAAAATAAAGCCCCTAGAAAAAAGTAAAGCCCTCGAGAAAAAAAAAGCCGTGAGAAAAAATAAAGCCCTGAGAAAAAATAAAGCCCTGAGAAAAAATAAAGACCGGAGAAAAAATAAAGCCCTGAGAAAAAATAAAGCCCTGAGAAAAAATAAAGCCCATGAGAAATAAAAAATAAAGCTCTCGAGAAAAAATAAAGCCCTGAGAAAAAATAAAGCCCTCGAGAAAAATAAAGCCCTGAGAAAAAATAAAGCC
>WHSA01001154.1:0-62076 GCA_012931725.1 Litsea cubeba
GAGTGTTTCTTAAAGGAAATAAGTCTTTCCTTTTTGGACATCAATTAGAATAAAGAGAGATAACTTTATGGGAAAGGTTTCCACAAAAGTTTATATAAAAGAAACACATTCCCCTTGGACGTCCAAGACTTTGTAGCACACTAAGAGAGTCACACGCCCAGCCCTTTGGAGGTTCTCTTCTTGAGAGAAGAAAGCTTGAGGTCTGAGATTTTCCCTTGGAGAAATACTTCTTAATTCCTAGATTAAGATCCCACCATCTTAGCCAATCAGATTTGGAAGTGAGATAGAGGAGAAGATCAAAGGCAATACTAGTGCAAGAAAATTCCAGCAACTTGTTTGCAAATTGCAAGTCTGAGTTCGGGCCTTTGGATCTATTTTTTCAGAGATTTGAAGTCTACAAATCTTCGAGGTAATAGTCTTCTATCATCTCTATTAATTAGACACATGTTGATCATGATTTAATGGAGTTTCTATGCGATTCTTTATGGCTGATTTCCGCTGCATAGTGCAGAAATCAGATTTTTTTAAAATCTGTCATGCTTTGCATCAGCCATAGTAGTCTCTTTATGAGAAGTTTCAGATCTGAATCGCGGTTTCCTTCACAATTTGATAGCCATCAATTGGAAGCTAGAATTGTCCAATAAGTGATTATTTTCTGTATATGGTCATTGAGGTCGGGTCTCGCAAAGCCTATCTGCATATTAACAGTTCAGTGGTACAATATGAAAACCTAGGCAAACTGTAGAACTTAGCACAAGGAAAAGAAGCTAGTTTGGATGTAGGAAGGATATTTTCATTGAAATATTTAAGGTCCCAGTCGTCAAGAAATACAGGCGCACTACACCATAAAAGCTTCCTACTAATGAGATTTTTTTCTGCCTTTGCCCAAAACTTTGACTCCAAGTTTAACCTCCAAGTAGATGCATTATTGCTACAAATGACAGAAAAGAATCCTCGCCAGCTGAGATTTCGGGACACCCAAAGGAAATGAACCATGTAAAAGCATTTGGTTCTCCTTTGATTTTTCAATTTTATGGTTCGTCACTCACACCATAACCCGCCACTAGTTAGTCAAGGTCATTAGGGGAATTAATGGTTGCCAAAGACCAAGTCACCGTTCTTTTGAATTCTCTTCCTATTTTTAATGTGCACAAGCATGGGACTTTGAGGAAGCCAGCTTATATCTGTGTTCCCAAACATTTGTTGGCTCCGCCTGGGCATGAGGAACATGGCGAGGATCTATGATGCACCGATACTTCGAAATGGGCAACGTATCGTATCCGATACTTCACTTTTTATGTGTAAAATCAGAGTCTATGGCGTATCCATGCCGTATCTGGGCATCATAGGCGAGGATGCTTCTCTCCATTGTCTCCTTTTATTTGCTTCAATGCATGCTTCAACACAGGTATCAGAGCCTCCATGCACTCAGTAACTGCATTTGGATTTGCTAGCATATTGATAATCTTATTACAAGCACCCAAGGAATGGTTAGATTCAAACAACGAAACAGTTACAAAAAAAATAAAGTGGCAAAAAAGAATTAGAAGAAAATGGCACCTCCCTCGGCAAAAGTATAAAATAAGATGGAAAAGAGTAAAGAATACAATCATATATTGTAAGGTGCAATTTAGCCTGATTGCACCACTATCCTCACCTAATCAAACAGGACCCCAAACTTGAGGAGTCCCCCATATCTGCTGTTTCACTGCCATCATGATTTGTGGTCATAGTTCATGCATTTAAGCTGTGCTTAAAAATGTTTTACATTTTGCCTGGAGCCTCAGGATTGCAAAAAGGAAGTTTCAGAAGTGGAAGGTGTCTTTACCGTGCCTAATAACTTCCCACTGGAGAAAATCATATATGCAATAGATGGGAGTCACAAAAAATTATAAGCATTTTCTATGCTTCTTTTTTAACACCCAAAATCTTAGGTGCTGTAGTTTGTTCTTTTACTTGTCAATTTGATTTTTCTAGCCTTCTTTGTGGAGCATGGAGAACATTGAGATGCACAGACGTGTTTTGGTGCGTGTTGGGTGTAGGGTTGTTGTATGACAGACTTTAAACTGTTTTGAAGGTCATATGGCCTCAATCAACGCAGTTCATCCAGACTGTTCTAATGTTTCTGGTTGTCGTGTGGGCTCATGCGGCTCTACACCTTTGCTTTTTGGAACATCCAGATGACTAGTAATGGTAGTATTCTATTTACAAATTATAAACTGATCAAGAACTTATGCATTTAATACATAGATTTTTCGACACAAAAACAGATGTGAATTTATATCCCAGAAGCTTACACTGATTGTCTCTCCAACAACTTGTCCATTTACTCCACAACCAATGAACTAGCATAAAGGAGAATGCACATCTCCTAGACGTTGCTGATCTCTTTTGTTAAGCCAGCCTGTTCCAAGAGCTTATTGGTAAAAACCAATTTCAGCTACTTATGCAAAACAGTGAGGAGATGCAGGTGGGGCGGGTGGGCAATGTAGAACAGGAGAGAAATGGGGGCAGAACAAGCGAACCTAAAAATTGGCCTCGCCCCAAACTCCAATCCAGGAGCCAGAAGAGAAGATCTCTCACAACTAGAACTAGCAGGAGAATTAGAAGTTGAAGAAGAACTCAAGAACTCAATTTTCTTACTGATAGTCATTGTCTAAATCATTACAAGCCTCTCCATATATACAACCAAAAGAAATGAAGGAAAATAAACTTTCTAAAATTGATAAAAGAAGGAAAGAAGAATAAAATTGATAAAAGAAAGAAAGAAGAAAGAAAATTTCTAAAATTGATAATTCCCCCCATGTGGCACTTCCTAGTGTGGGGCCTTCAATATGATTGCACACATGGGGCCTGAAGTCCATCATATGCTTGATCCAAAAAGATCCAACCATTGGATATTGCAAGAATGGTAATCCAACGGTGGATTTTCAATATCTTGGCGATCAATGTCTGTATGTGCATCATTAAAAAAACACAACTCTAAATATAAATAAAGATAGATGGGCTGGGCCCCAAGGCGGGTTGACCCATGGGGACCACGGGTCTATCCTGCATCAGCTACTTGCTATCTCATAATCATTTCCCTTCTCATAAATTCGGGAAAAAACTCACTAGAACAAGTCAGGTTGTTTATATTTCTTTTGTGAGAAGTGGAGATTCAAATAGTTTTTAAACACACAGGTCTCAATAAAAATATCTTAGGAATATGGGTGGTATCAATATTTAAAAAGAGAAAACCAATGTTTAGAGGGAATCTTACACTAATCAAATATATCCTGTCAAATGTGTGTGTGTATCAAATAGCAAAAGAGAAGCATCGGAAATCCAATGGAAGGATATAATAGTAGCAAAAATAATTGTACGTTATTAATAAAATGTGAGAAAAGGTGCTATCCAATTGTCACAAGAAGAACTTGTACATGAGCAAACTCCGATATGGACAAACCATGAGATTGTCTTCCGCCTTTATTGTTCAAGGAAAGTGCATTAGTTACACTATTCTTAAAATCCCACATTTGGCTAACATTTCTCCTAGTATTAAGCAAGATGAAGAGTACGAAGGATGCTATTACAGTAAAAATAGCTAATCCCTTCTAAAAGATTGTAGTTTTTGGTGAATTTGTATTCCTCCCCAAATATCTAAGTAAAAAATTTACTAAGAGAAATGGATGAGGTCAGATCCTTACGAGTGTTGACGCTCTTATTCCAGCTATAGCGCGTGAGAGCATGGCAAATGGTGTCACCTGTTTCCCATAACAGGAAATAAGAAGAATTCAGCACATGTCTTATAATGAGTAAGATAAGAAACTCTAGCAAATAATGAAGTGATTCCACTCGCTGAATTCATTTAAAGGTCACGATGCAAACAACATGTCACGACCCGAACTCGAGATTTTATTAAATCGAGTTAACCTGAGTCGAAACCATATTTACTCCCGTGAATTCCAATTACATAAAACTCACAAGGGATATCAATTTACACATTACGCGGAATATAAACCAATATATACATTGATTTCAAAATTTATTTACAATATGATCAAAACTATAACTTGCATATTTAAAACAATGCAAGGATCAAAAGTATCAAACATTTCCAAAAGTTTCTATTTCCATTTATAAGATCTATCATCAAAATGTTCCTAACATTTATCTCGTCACTTCCATTCAACTAATCCTCCTGGAGGAACCAAAGTGGTCTCCTCCGCTGCCGGTGCGGTCGCACAAGTGGTAGGGGCAGTGAGCCTGTAATGCCATTAATAACACTTGTGAATTCAACAATTCAGCAATGTATAAACAGTGTTTATGATCATACATGCTACTACAAGATAATTTGTCTAATTTAATGTTAGACTACAACCGTAAACAATAAACAATAGGCAGTAAACCATTTCAGTAGGAGCTTATAATTCATTGGCAACTAACATAATATTTCTAGTCAAATCAAGTCAAATACAATATTCCTTAAGAGGAAGAATTACCATCTCCCTAAACAAGGAGAAATTACCATCTTCCCTAGGGAAGAATAATATGTGGGAATTATCAGTGTCCGGGCCAGGAACTACTAACATCACCATGGAATTCCGGAACACTCCTCAAATAAACTGCTACAACCAGTATCAGCTTAATGAGCTTATAGAAATCATTATCCAGTGCCAGACTCATGTACAATTCATTTCATTAATTTCTATTCAATTACAATACACTGATTCAATTCAATGATTTAGTTCAATTTACAAATTCATTTTAGTGTTAACAACCATTCGGGTGTAATTCACGGTTAATTAATGTACGTGCTATTTTCAATGACATCACAGTTCTTATGGAGTTTGTGTTGGAAATTAGATGGGCCTCTTGGATAGGTTTAAAAAACTTTTGACCCACTTGATACAGGGATCAACTATCCAGAAGGCTATCAATGTGTCCAAGATGCAAACCCTTAATCTCATGTATCATGATCAGTAATACAATCTATCTAGGAGATAGAAAATCAGTAACTAACATGCTACAAATAAATCTACAACATACAAGGAAGTAGATTATACCTTTGGAGCTCGGTTGGGCTCTAATGGAGAAGTTGCTACTTTCTTTGAAGATGAAACGCTTTCACTTAATCAAAGTAAGATCTCCAACACCTTATGATCTTCCACGCTACGTCCCGTTATCAAATTCTCTTCTCAAGGAGATGGGTGGAATCTCCAAAAGAAAACTACTAGAAACTCCAAGCAACTAGAAGGAGAACTAGAACAAGAAGAGGTTGTTGTGCAACACTTGCACAAGGAGAGAGGTGGGCGTGAATTCCAAGGAGGGAAGTGAGTATGGACGTCCAGCCCCTAATCCTCTCCTTTTACAACCTATAACACCCTCTCTTACTAATTATTAGTTAGAAGTCATACTTTCATTATAATTAGTAACTATCTTCTTTTACTATTACCACTATTAGAAGTCTTACTTCAAATAGAAATAGTATCTTTCTAATTCCTTCATTTTAGAGTTTAAGTAGAATTAGTAACTTGGGCTAGCGTGGGGACCACTAGGGATTCTTTAGAAAGCTGGCTCCAACTGGGACACGTGACCCCACATCTCATGTGCAATCCGGGCCCACAGTTAATTGCAAATAACTCCACTATATAAATGCAATTGCACTCCAGTCTTAGGAATAAATTACATAGAAGACCCTAAGCTTCCCTATTACCACAAGCAGGCCCCTCTATCAATATCCATGGATCAATTGGACCTGTCTTCCAAACTAGATCCATATCTTATTGTCCTTGAGCCCCAATTAATTATAATGATCAAAGGTACCTTTCCAATTCACTCTTAATCGGAATGGGTGTACACTTACCAATGATAAATCCATTATTAGCACGAGGGGATATTAGAGAAAGATTCCATCTTGACCATTGAATGTTCTCACATGCTCTACTACCACGTACCCAAATCACCGAGGTGTTGACCTACAGTTGGCCTCACTCATTGGTGACTCAAAGCAAATGAATAGATAGAAACTTGAGTTCATTAATGTCTCAAGATTGAGAGCTTACTGCTAAGGAATTATGAGAGCAGGCCTTAAGGTAAAGTCAGTGTTAATAAGGTGCTTCTCATGGTCCTTCAATACATCTAATGTACCAGCACTATGATACAGAATCTTTCATTCTGATTATCGAGACAAATCACACTATCGTATAGTGATCAAAATGTTGCAACCTTGTCAGTATGAGATGTCCAGTCTCATCACTGGTTGTGAAGATATTCAAGTATAAGATTTATTATACATGTGTCCGGTATATCGATCTCATCCATACACATGTATTATATCTAGTATACTTATGGACTCCGGTTCATCTCATGAACCATTATGTCATTCGTATTGGTTATGTGCAAGTATATAATTAAACACCATTGATCTCATGAAATGGAAAGCATGAATATATTGATTAATAAAGAAATGAATCAATTTATTACATCATATGTTGGTATTGAGACAATAAAACTAACAGTCTCCCACTTGGGCTCAGTGCCAGTCTAGGTGACATCTCATGCCCATCCTGTCTACATGCTGCTCAAAGACTTTGGTGGTCAAAGGCTTAGTAAAGGGATCTGCCAGATTGTCTTAAAGGCTATCTTGGTGATAGCAATATCACCTCTCTGCACAATCTCTCTGACTAAGTGATACTTCCTCTGTACATGCTTTTGGCTCTTATGGCTCCTGGGTTCCTTGGACTATACGACTGCCCCGCTGCTGTCAAAGTAAACTGTGAGCGGCTGTCGGGCCAAAGGTACCACTCCAAGTTCCAGTCTTTTGAGCGATACTGCTTCTTTAGCTGCTTCACAAGCGGCTACATATTCAGCCTCCGAGGTGGAATCAGTGGTACATTCCTGTTTAATACTCCTCCAGCTGATAGCTCCGCCACCAAGCATAAACACATATCCAGAAGTTGATTTCCTGGAATCCTTATTTGACATAAAGTCAGAATCCATGTATCCGACTGGAATCAACTCATCACTGCCATAAATCAACATGTAATCTTTAGTCCTTCTCAAGTATTTAAGAATACATTTTACAGCAGTCCAATGATCTAGCCCTGGGTTAGACTGATATCTGCTGACTAGGCCCACTGCATGATAGATATCCGGTCTAGTACATAGCATAGCATACATGAGGCTACCCACAGCCGAAGCATATGGTATTGTTCTCATTTGTTCCTTTTCCTTAGGTGTCTTGGGACACTGATCCTTGGAAAGGTTCATTCCATGCCTGAAAGGTCTGATACCCTTCTTGGAATCTTGCATAGCAAACCGTACCAGTACCTTATCTATGTATGCAGCTTGGGATAAGCCTATCATCCTATTTTTCCAGTCTCGATGGAGTTTAATCCCTAGGATGTAGCTTGCTTCTCCCAAGTCCTTCATATCAAAAGTCTTAGCCAACCAAACTTTCACTGTTGACAACAGTCCTATGTCACTCTAGGAGTAGGATGTCATCGACATATAATACCAGAAAAACTACCCTGCCTCCTTCAGTTTTCATGTACACACATGACTCATCCGGATTTTGACAAAAACCAAATGACTTAATTGCCTCGTCAAAACAGATGCTCCAACTCCGAGATGCCTGCTTCAGTCCATAAATGGACTTCTGCAACTTGCAAACTCTTTGCGCTTGGTTTTTAGCTACAAAACCGTCTGGTTGCATCATATAGATGTCTTCCTCAAGATGGCCGTTGAGAAACGCCGTCTTGACAAATCTCGTAAATCAAGATGAGCTGCAATGGATAAGAGTATCTAGATGGACTTGAGCATGGCTACCGGCGAGAAGGTTTCCTCATAATCGATGCCTTCTTTCTGAGTATAACCTTTCACAACAAGCTTGGCCTTAAAGGTCTCCACTCTTCCATCCAGTTCTCTCTTTCTCTTATAGACCCACTTGCACCCAATAGGTTTAATATTGGCAGGCAAGTCCATAAGTGTCCAGACCTGATTAGAGTACATCGACTCCATCTCAGCTTTCATAGCTTCCTGCCAACGTCCCGAGTCTATGTCATTGATTGCTTTATCATAGTTACAGGGATCTTGTTCTTGCTCTTCCGGGATTGCCTCGTAAGACTTTCCCAAAAGCGAGAACCTCACAGGGGGTCTGATAATTCTCCCACTATGAAGAGGCACTGGTGTAACTACTGGCTCAGGAGAGGGCTGATTCTCTTCAAGTTCGGTTATATTTGGATTTGGATTTGGTTTCTCTTGAATTTCTTCCAAGATAACCTTTTTTAAAGATTTCCGGTCATTCATATAATCTTCCTCCAGAAAAACCGCATTGGTGCTGACAAGCACTTTTTGCTCTCTGGGATTATAGAATAACCAACCCTTAGTTCCTTTGGGATATCCTATAAAAGTGCATACTTCCGACCTTGTTTCCAACTTATCTGTCTTAACCTTTAGCACGTGTGCCGGACAACCCCAAATGTGTAAATGTTGTAGACTAGGCTTTCGCCCAGACCACAACTCCCGGGGAGTCATAGGTACAGACTTAGATGGTATGAGGTTTAGTATGTACATTGCAGTGTCTAAGGCAAAACCCCAAAAGAATATAGGTAATCCTGAGAAACTCATCATAGACCTGATCATATCTAAAAGAGTCCGGTTCCTTCTTTCTGCTACTCCATTCTGTTGAGGCATACCAGGAGCAGACAACTGGGATAGAATCCCATTCTCTGATAAGTATCCCATAAATTCAGCAGAGAAATATTCTCCTCCTCGATCTGATTGAAGAGTCTTGATACTTTTACCTAATTGTTTTTCCGCTTCCGCTCGAAGCTCTTTGAACTTTTCAAAAGCCTCGGACTGCGGTGCATAAGGTATATGTATCCATATCTTGAGTAATCATCGGTGAAAGTGATGAAACTCATATCCTCCTCTGGCTCTAACATTTATGGGTCCACACACATCAGTATGCACTAATTCCAATAAATCTTTGGCCCTATTGCCCTTAGATGAAAAGGGTCTCTTGGTCATTTTGCCTTCCAAACAGGACTCGCAGACATGCATTGGTTCTACTATCAATGAAGGCAAGATACCTTCTTTCACTAGCCTGTCAATCCTATTTAGGTTTATATGACCTATGTCACACCTCGAAACCGGGCCCTGCAGTGATCTGACCTTGGGATGCGAAATTTTGGGATCAATTAAAAATTTTTGCTATATTTCCCAAGATCCGCGTGAATGAGGATAATAAAATTCCATCACGATCAGAATATATTTTCGCGGAAGCTAATCATGGCGTTGCGACCCGGAGTCCGTGGCCATCAGATTCCGTGTCGCACTCAACCAAATATCATAAAGCCATCACATAAGCAGACTGGCATAAATCATAAATCATAGAATACTGAGTTGGCAGTAACAGGACATTTTATTTCCCACATATGTTAAAGTTACAAAACACAAGTGTCTTAATTACAAATCCCATGAAAAAGGCTAACAAAGCCATACAAAATAAACAACTAAATAAAATACTACCCCAAGTGATATTACGAACTCCGATGCCAAACTTGACATCTATATGACATCAAAGGCAGCCTCTCGCGTCAGACCGGCGGCTTAACTGCCTCCTCTGATCAAAACCTAAAAGCAGAAGGAGGGAAAACTGGAACCAAACAAACAGGGTCAGACACGATGGTCTGGCAAGCAAATAAACAGGTAATATAGAAATGGGCATTTATAAAACCTTATGGAATAATTGTAAATCCATTTAAAGAGTCTAAACAATAGTAGTAATAAATCATGATAAAACGATTGAAATACTGAACATCAATATCAAAGCAAATAAATGAACAGTATCTGGAACATAAATATCTTAAAAACATAACGGACTATGTAAAACATTGAATAATTGGAAATACGTTTAAAATCCTGAATAATAGAGACAATACGATAAAAGATCGATTCCTTAAACATTAACAAATTCAAAGACTGTAATGAGCATAAACAAACAAGAATCATAAAACAAAATATCTAATGGGTAAAACGTTGGCAACCCACATATAGTTATTTTCTCCTATTACCGAAGTAATAAGAGCAGACAGAATCATAGCCACTACACGTGGGACCGGAAACAGAATCAGAACCGTAGCCACATACAAGTGGGACGGGCAGATCAAAACCGTTGCCATTGTCGGTACAGACAGAATCCAAGCTGGAGCTGGCAGACAAATTAAAGATCCTAAGCCGGGTGATCAGCCCAACAAGGTGACCTAAGCATAGTGGTGCCTTTAGATTTTAAAACCCGAATCAATACAAATCAAAATAATAATCCCTTTGGCTCATGGGCTCGCACTACAAAGCTCTGGCCCCATCTTGCCTCGAGGTTTTATTTTCAAAATAACAGTCTTATCGATGTATTTCCAAATGTGGCGAACCACTCAAATCTCCTTCCAAATCGATTCGTAGAAAACATACGAATTTCCATGGTAAACCACTCAAATACACATCAAGGTAATTTGTATAGAAATCATACGATCAGTCCTTTCGAACATGGAAAACCGCATGATTCTATACCAAATCACCGATGCTATTCAAATTAGTTTACCGAAGCGTACAAATACATTTTCTGATCTGGAATGGAATAGAATAATGTAGAATGACTTAATGGCTTACCAAGAAACTATCTCAATACACACTTAACTTTTAAACATTGATTAATAAAAGAATATGTTTGATGCCAATGAAAATCCACAACATTTAAAATGATAAAGTGTGCATTGAGATTTGAAAGATTCCCGGGTAAATTCCACATATAATCATTCTCTCATTGTTCTCATTCCATTTCACAATTTCTCAAGTATCACAATTTGCCCAAATCTTTCATGGGCTTTTAGGCACGAAAAGGAAGATTAATGGGCCTCAAAGTAAAGAGGAAAGAGGAATGAAATGGACCTTAAACAGGCCTAAAGGAATTAATGAGAAAACCTTAAAACAGGCCCACACAACAGGACCCAGAACTGGCCCAGGTCCGCTCGAGCGGACCCCATCCAGAACCTGGGCCACTCGAGCGGCCCACTGGGTCGCTCGAGCGGACCCAGTTCTGATGGGTCCATTCATGTGCACTACTTGCATTCTTTTGCCATTTTCTGTGATTTTTCATCCTCCTTTCCTCCTACAACAATTTCCATACTATTTGGGTCTCCCATTGCCATAACAAAACTCCATTAAATCATATATGCACTAATCATTTCAATTAATCCCAATCATTCATATAAAGACAAGCTTCCCTTCATTCAATAAGATACTAAATGTTAAAGAACAAGAATTGAATCAAAGTGATAAAATAGAGAATGAAGATTTCAATTCTATCAAAACCATATCTCAAATGAAGTAACATAAACCATAGCTCAAATCATTAAAAGATTAAATCTAGAAATCATAAGAAGAGTAAAACATAGAATGAGTATAGTAAGAAATCATTCATATTTGACATAATCATAAAATTGACTGAATATTTACTTGCCTTGGTTAAGGTGAGATGCAAATCACTCTAAGATGGTCCTCTTATAGTCCCAAGCTCCAAAATCACAAAACCCCCAAAAATAGCTTAAGAAGAGACCCTAGAAAATCAATCCATTGCAAATCTCAAGAAGAACCTTTGCATATATGAGAAAAGTACTCCAAATGGTTTGAAAAACCAAGATTTGAAGAAAGAAAAGCTTTTGCTAACCTTTAGTAGCTCAAACAAGGAAGAAAGGCTTGGAAGAAGGGTCTTCTCTACCTCAAATCTCTTGAAAATGGTGTCTTTGGAAAGCCAAGAGAGAGGAGAAGAAGATTGGGAGATCAATCCTCCATTTAGCACTCAAGATGAGGGGTTTCAGAGAAGAGAGAGAAAGTGCTGGGAGAAAAAGCCCTAGACAGCCCCCATGTTGCAGGAAAATGAAAATGGGAAGAAGAAGAACTCATGTGGTTTTATAAATGGGTTAAGTGGGCTGGGCCCCATGGGCCCCAACATTACAAAGGCTGAAACTAACAATTGTGGGTCCCGAATGAGATCGACGAAGAAGACAAAATCAATCAACAAAATATTTACTTTCCAAAAAGTATATTTTCCCCAATTTCTAAAATTTTCGAAATTTATAGACAGATTTAGTGAAAATATCATTTTTGCCCATTTTTCTCGAAAGATGCGATTTCTGAGGATCAAATCAAAATGGTCCAAACATGAAAGTTGTTCAACTTAATGAGATGAGTCAAAATACACCAAATTTGGAATTTTTAGAAATCAAGAGTAATTTCTCATAAAAATACATATTACAAAGCCGGGTCAAACTAAAGTCAACGGTCTTCAAAACCGTCCAAGGTTATGAAAAATCTAGTCAAACTCAAAAACAAAGTCAAACCAACTCTAATTTTATTTAAAAAGCTAAACCACGATTAAAATAATACTAAACAAAAGAACTGGGGGTCGGGGTCTTACAACCTAGCCTCAGGTGCCAAAGTTTTGTTGGATTAGATGAAGGTGATTTCCTCTTTAATGATGGTCTATAAATTATTTCGGTATCATGTATCTCATACATTGTGGGAGTTAACAGATAAAGTCCATTGGTTACCTTGCCAGAACAAATAAAAGTACCATTCCTCTTTATGACAACTTCAGTACCAAAAGTAATAGAATAACTTTTATTCACCAAACTAGAAACTGAAATTAAGTTCCGTCGATATAGAGTGTCTGACAAAACCAAATTATTATCCAAAAAACATAAAGTAATAACTCCTACTGAAACCGCTCCTGCCTTAGCATCAGATCCTAGGTTGACAATGATTTCCCCATCACTTAGCCTCCTGGTTTCCTTGGACCCCTGCAACGAGTTACATGTGTGATTAGTTGCACCGGAGTCAACACACCAGGATTTTGAAGTACTAGTTGCAAAACTAATTTCAGAAACAAGTGATTCAATCATACCTAGGGGTCTTCTTCTAGACAGATAATTAGGACAATTCCTCTTCCAATGTCATATCATACCACAATGGAAACACTTTCCTTTTGTACCTACACCCTTAGCCTTTGCCACACCACCAGTAGCACCATTTTCCGCTTTAGGACCTTTGGGAACTGATTTCTTTTTGCCTTTCCACCCTTTGCCTTTCGGCTTGGACTTGGCATATGACTTTTCTGTCATCAGGGCAGTTGGTTTTTTCATGATCCCTTCAGTTGCTACCAGCTGGCTAGATAACTTGGCTACAGTCAGATTCATTTTGTTCATATTATAATTGACCTTAAAATTGTTGAATGAATCTGGTAGTGACTCAAGGATTATGTCAATCTGCGATTCTGCATCAATCGCGGCACCCAGTATATCCAACTCATTCAATGAGTCCATCATCTTAAGCATGTGGTCCTGTACTGGTGTACCCTCAGCCATCTTGGTGCTTATAAGCACCCTCATAGCTGCCTGCCTAGCAGGCCTGCCCTGTTCCGCAAACATCTCCTTTAAGTTCGATATCATATCGTATGCAGTCTTAAAGGATTGATGTTGGTGTTGCAAAACACTAGACATGGATGCCTGAATATAACATCTGGCCATCTCATCGTCTTTGGTCCACTTAGCATAAAGGTCTTTCTATTCTTGTGATGCATCTGGCATAGGCTCATATAGGGGTTTGTGGTAAGGACATATTTGTATCCTGAAGCAGTCAGGACAATATCCAGATTTCTTTTCCAGTCCACCTAATTGGATCCCACCAACTTGTTCGGGTTGATGATGGTCGCAAGTGGATTGAAAGTATTCGAATGCATGCTTTATAAACTAAAGCACATAACCATATTTTCAATAAAAGAATATGAATGACATTAAGTTTTAGTATTCTACCAAATTTATGTGGGAATCCTCATAACCACTAAATTTAGAATACATCGGAATCCCAATCCCCTAGGGCATGCCTCCTTGGGGAGTGCAAATGTCCTTGGATTGGTGCGGATCAAAGTTTGTCAAAATTGAAATTAAGACTAACTATCTATGATCCCCATCATTCATTATCAACTAGGTATCTCATTCCAAATAATGTATGACTCCCGATTAGCTTTGGTTTCTAAAATACATGAGGCAAATCCTTGGGGATACTACATCATTATTTTAGTTAAGTGTGACCCACCAACTAATATTGCATGACAACCGCAATGGGCAGCTCCTCCTTGGGGAGTGAACCCCCACCACGTCTCACCAATACTATCCAAAGGAGATCCATATCTAGTCACCAGACAAATAGAAGCCCTCCGTGGCGAATGGCCATTCTAAAGATGGCGCGAGGCTTATACTTTCCTTACAATGGACCTATGGTGGAAAACCATGGGGATTTCTAAATTAAATGCCCCGCTCCCACTTAATATTTTAGAATTGAGGATTTCCTTTTTAAGGTATAAAGGCCAACATATAAATATGAACATCAAATCATCTCATGATATGATCTAACATTGGTTCCAAGTCAAGTTATTATAAGGAAAGTCCAGTTTCTAAAATTAGTGTTACCAATGTGTCCATCTCATGAGTCATCAACACTAATTAGAACTCTTTCCAAAAATAATTTGATTTGACCAATTTTAGTAACTCGCTATGTTTGGATCAGATTTGGAAATATTCTAAATAAAGCATTCAACCATAGATAGAAAATGCTAAAATTAGAAACTAGTCCTCTCCTCCACATGGCCCAAGCGGAATAGACTTCTTGGACTTCTAGACTTTCCAAAATTAGAATTTCTCAAACTCTTTGGGAAACTCCAAACTTCATTTGGTAATCTTCAAACTCTTTGATTAGGAGTCCATCATTGCTTTCCTTGTTCGTCTTGGACATCGTCAGAATTTACAAAATTAAAAAATTACATAAATTCCTATGTCTCTACGATGAGACTTACATGGTAATCTATTAATGGAAATAAAAAAGGCTTCATAGGGAATTTCACCATGCCTTGCCCTGAACCGGGAAACCAAGGAAACCATGATGCCCTTTATAACTTGCAAAAAATAAACATTCAACCATAAAAGAAAGTAAAAGACTTGTGGGCCATATGGAGAGGACATGATAACCTACATGTTAGTATCTCATACTAGCAAAGCAGCTCACAAAACCGGGTTACCAAACAACAATGGAAAGACAAGATGCCAAAAATTGCCACTACTATAAATCATTGCGCTTCGCAGAGGGGGTCCAGGGGTGTCCCCCGGCGGGGGTCGAGCTGTGTCAGTGTCTTCGGTCGACCAACCAGAGGGTTCGGTCGACCGACCTGACGGAAATCTACAGGTTGGGTTTTTCTAATTCGTGTCCAAACATCTCCAGAACTCTTCTGAAGACTCCCAAAGGCTTCCTACCATCATTCCATCATTGTTAAACCCTTTTGTGACTATCCAAACATGGATTCATTAATTATTCAAACAAAACCATCAAAACTGATCCGTACATAGCCCATGATCTATCCTCTTTGCATCTCATGCAAAGATTAGATCAAGCTTACTGATCTAAAATGATTAGAGATGAGGTAAGGCTCTGATACCAATCGTTGGAAATTAGGTGGGCCTTTAGGATAGGTTTCAAAAGCTTTTGACCCACTTGATACAGGGATCAACTATCCAGAAGGCTATCAATGTGTCCAAGATGCAAACCCTCAATCTCATGTATCATGATCAGTAATACAATCTATCTAGGAGATAGAAAATCAGTAAGTAACATGCTACAAATAAATCTACAACATACAAGGAAGTAGATTATACCTTTAGAGCTCGGTTGGGCTCTAATGGAGAAGTTGCTACTTTCTTTGAAGATGAAACACTTTCACTTAATCAAAGTAAGATCTCCAACACCTTATGATCTTCCACGCTATGTCCCGTTATCAAATTCTCTTCTCAAGGAGATGGGTGGGATCTCCAAAAGAAAACTACTAGAAACTCTAAGCAACTAGAAGGAGAACTAGAACAAGAAGAGGTTGTTGTGCAACACTTGCACAAGGAGAGAGGTGGGCGTGAATTCCAAGGAGGGAAGTGAGTATGGACGTCCAGCCCCTAATCCTCTCCTTTTACAACCTATAACACCCTCTCTTACTAATTATTAGTTAGAAGTCATACTTTCATTATAATTAGTAACTATCTTCTTTTACTATTACCACTATTAGAAGTCTCACTTCAAATAGAAATAGTATCTTTCTAATTCCTTCCTTTTAGAGTTTAAGTAGAATTAGTAACTTGGGCTAGCGTGGGGACCACTAGGGATTCCTTAGAAAGCTGACTCCAACTGGGACACGTGACCTCACATCTCATGTGCAATCCAGGCCCACAGTTAATTGCAAATAACTCCACTATATAAATGCAATTGCACTCCAGTCTTAGGAATAAATTACATAGAAGACCCTAAGCTTCCCTATTACCACAAGCAGGCCCCTCTATCAATATCCATGGATCAATTGGACCTGTCTTCCAAACTAGATCCATATCTTATTGTCCTTGAGCCCCAATTAATTATAATGATCAAAGGTACCTTTCCAATTCACTCTTAATCGGAATGGGTGTACACTTACCAATGATAAATCCATTATTAGCACGAGGGGATATTAGAGATAGATTCCATCTTGACCATTGAATGTTCTCACAGCTCTACTACCACGTACCGAAATCACCGAGGTGTTGACCTACAGTTGGCCACACTCATTGGTGACTCAAAGTAAATGAATAGATAGAAACTGTTGGATACCGCGATCACTGAGAGGGGAGGGGGGGGGGTGAATCAGTGATCTCTAAAAACAGGTCCAATTCAACAACAAAACAAGTCAAACCACACAATGACACCAGATTTAACGTGGTTCACCGAAAGGCTACGTCCACGGTTCAAAGACTGTCCGAACACCAATCCGGGACAGATCTGAATCTTATTTAGTCGCACCAACGACAAAGAGCACCAACCCTTAGTTTCAGATAGCACCAACTATCTAGGAAGCACCGACTCCCTTTACAATTTATCTGCACCCACAGATAGGATCACCAAACCCCAAACACCAAGCACCAACTTGATGTAAAAACAGAATAGAAGATTAATTCTGTCTACAGCCCTTCCCCTCTACAATTCTCTCTCTCTCAATCCCTTACAAATTGAAATCAAAGCATAAACAGAGAGACACTTAACTCATGGACGAATCACCATCTTCTAGAGCATAATCTCGTCCACAATTGCTGTAGAAAACGTCACCACATCAGCACACAGCAACACACACCAGCAGCTTCTTCTTTCTCTCAAGAACTCTCTAAAACTCTTCTCTATTCTTTCTCTCTTCTGGTGTCACTTTAGAACGACCCATACATGCCTTTTTATAGGTTTTGATAACCCTTAATTGTATTCAAAACGGGCTACAATTCGTTTAGAAAGAGTCCCAAACGAAATAGATAAGAGTGCTGAATTTTCGTGCAAAACTTCTAATTCTGCGCAACTCTGGTTCCCGTGCTCGGTCGACATCCTTGCTTGCTCGGTCGACCGAAGACACTGACTGGAAACAGACAACTTTCGAGCTCGGTCGACATCCTGGGGTCCCGGTCGACCGAAGACACACCGTGTCACGAAAATAACTGAGAGCTACCTGAATCTGTTTTCTGCAGGTTTCTTCTTGCTCGGTCGACCGCATGAAGAGCCCGGTCGACCGCGTGCTCTGCATCAGGAATTCTGAATTCCTGACTGTTTCAATTCTGTTTCTTCTTTTCAGCTCTATCAACACTAGCCTATTATCATCATGCTTGTGACAATGTGTTGACAAGAATTCCAACTCAAAACAATACTTGAGATGCTAACTTCTTCAATTCATCAAAAGACTTCTCAAGTCATCTCAAATTCCAACAATCTCCCCCTTTGGAATTGTTGGCAACACTATTGGAACTTCAACACTCACTTGGAACCAATTTTGAAATTCTGAACTAACAACAGTGCATTGTCAACAATCTCCTCCTAGCTTTTATAGCATAACATCTCTCCTTGCTATCATATCATAACATCTCTCCCCCTTTGACAACAAGTCCAAAGGGACCAAACCGAGGAGCGAATAGGATATTCAATGAATGCATTGCTCCCCCTTTCAAGCACAACTCCTACGGTTTAGGAGAGTGAGTAACTCCTAACTTTTTCCGGAGATACTCGAAGACTTCCTTTGGCAGAGGTTTCGTGAAAATATCAGCCACTTGCTCAGTTGTTGGAACATATTCCAACTTGACCTCTCCATCAGCAACTTTATCTTTAAGAAAATGATAGCGAATAGCTACATGCTTTGTTCGAGAGTGCTGAACAGGATTCTTAGATATATGAATTGCACTCGTGTTGTCACATAGGATCGGCGTAGGATCCGTTGTAGGAACTCCTAGATCAGAGAGCATTTGCCGCATCCATAACACTTGCGTACAACAAGTTGCCGCTGCAATATATTCCGCTTCCGCTGTCGAAAGGGATACTGAGTCTTGCTTCTTACTATGCCAAGCAACTAATCTTTCTCCAAGATAAAATGCGCCGCCGCTAGTACTCTTGCGATCATCTACGCATCCAGCCCAATCGGCATCAGAATATGCAACAAGAGTGAAGGATTTGCCTTTGGGATACCAGATACCAAGCTCCATAGTACCTTTCAGATATCGAAAGATTCGTTTCACTGCTGTAAGGTGCGTTTCAGTTGGTGCTGCTTGAAAACGTGCAACCATACATACTGCATGTAGAAGATCTGGTCTTGTAGCAGTCAAGTAGAGCAAGCTTCCTATCATAGAGCGATAGGTGGTATGATCAACGGACGAGGCCTTATCATCTTTGCTAAGCTTCGTGTTCGTTGACATTGGTGTGCTCACTGGCTTGCTGTCTTCCATATTGAACCGTTTCAGCATTTCCTTAATGTACTTCATTTGTGATATGAAGATACCATGTTTCAGCTGCTGAACTTGTAAACCAAGAAAGAACTTTAGTTCTCCAAGCATTGACATCTCAAATTCTTTCTTCATTGCTTCAGCAAAATTCCTGCACATCTCCTCATCATTGCCACCAAAGATTATGTCATCAACATAAACAATGACAACCAGCTGTTTGCTTAACTCAGTTTTGACATACAGATTGCTATCAACAAGTCCTTTTCCAAAACCGATCTTGCGGAGATATAGGTCCAGCCTTGCATACCACGCCCTTGGCGCTTGTTTCAGTCCATAAAGAGCCTTTTTCAACTTGCATACTAGATCTGAATTTTTGCTGATGAGAAAACCATCAGGTTGCTCAATGTAGACCTCTTCTTCAAGTAAACCATTCAAGAAAGCTGACTTTACGTCCATCTGAAATACCTTGAAGGTTTTGTATGCTGCCAATGCAAGAAACATACGAATAGCTTCCAGACGAGCCACCGGTGCAAAGGTCTCTTCAAAATCTATGCCTTCAACTTGAGCATAGCCTTGACAAACCAACCTTGCTTTGTTTCTAATGACTTGACCATCTTCATTCAGCTTATTCCGAAAGACCCATTTAGTACCAATAACATTCTTATCAGTAGGTCTAGGAACAAGTTCCCATGTGGAGTTCTTCTCAATTTGCTCCAATTCCTCATGCATAGATTTCAACCAACTTTCATCGAGACTGGCTTCAGCCATAGTCTTGGGTTCAATGGTGGACACAAGTGAGTAATTGCTAACTACACTTTGTCTAGTTTGAACGCCTGCCTTAGGATCTCCAATGATTTGATCCTTAGGGTGTTGCTCTACCCAAGTGCTGTGCTTCTTAGGTGAAGTATCTTCTGAGTCATCCTTTGATTTCTCAGAATCATTAGATTCAGCCATCTCATCATCAATCTCACTCGAGTCCTCATAAACTGGACTGTCATTATGATTTGCATTCTTTGGTTCAATATTCTCATCTATTCTCACATCAGCACTTTC
Source organism: Litsea cubeba (assembly GCA_012931725.1). Taxonomy (NCBI): domain Eukaryota; kingdom Viridiplantae; phylum Streptophyta; class Magnoliopsida; order Laurales; family Lauraceae; genus Litsea; species Litsea cubeba. The sequence continues at coordinate 19,908 of WHSA01001154.1, forward strand.
TATGATTTTTCTGGTTCTTTTGTTAAGACACCTATATGCCTTGCTAGTAGAGGAGTAACCCAGAAATATACCTTCGTCAGCTCTTTCTTCAAATTTGCCCGGATTTTGTTCGAGCCGCTTGATGTAACACTTGCTGCCGAAGACTTTGAAGTGCTTGACTGTTGCTTTTCTTCCAAACCATAGCTCATAGGGAGTTTTGACTTCATGTGGCCTGATCAACCATCGGTTTTGAATGTATACAGCCGTATGAATTGCCTCTTTCCAATACTTGTCAGCCATCTTGCTTTCACTTAGCATCGTACGAGCCATCTCTTGTACGGTGCGATTCTTCCGTTCCACAACTCCATTTTGCTGTGGAGTTCTAGGGGCTGAGTACTGTCTTTGAATGCCATGATGTTCACAATATTTAGTGAACTCTTCAGATGTGAACTCGCCTCCACGATCAGACCTTAAAATCTTGATACGTTTTTCCAATTGATTTTCAACCTGTGCTTTAAACACTTTAAACGATCAAGTGCTTGATGCTTATGCTTAAGAAACAATACCCATGTCATACGAGTATAATCATCAATGCATAACATGAAATACTTATCTCCATTGGTGCTTTGAGTTCGCATCGGTCCACAGAGATCAGTGTGCACTAGCTCAAGAGGTTTCTTGGAATGATGCTCCTTTGACTTGAACATAACCCTCGTTTGCTTTCCCTTTTGGCAAGAGTCGCAAATGGGATTGGAAGGCTTTTCAACTGTAGACATGCCTCTTACAGCCTTTGAATTGCAAATCTTTGACATATTATCAAAGCTTAGATGGCCAAGGCGTTTGTGCCACAACCAACTTTCCTCTGTCCGACTCATCAAGCAGGTCTTTTCAGCTCCATCTGACAATGTATAGAGATTTTCAGCAGTTCTTGATCCAGTTGCCACTGTTTTGCCGTTGCTACTCTTCTTGATGGCAAACCCATTCTTTGTGAAGATAACTTCGTGACCCTTGTCACAGATCTGGCTCACACTAAGCAGGTTGTGTCTCAATCCAGACACATACAAGACTTCTTCCGATCTGATCTTGTTTGCCATAAGCTGAATAACACCTTTTCCGCAGATTTTGGCACCATCATTGTTGCCAAACTTCACTGAACCGCCTTCATAGTGCTGTAATTTGATGAATTTCTCTTTATCACCAGTCATGTGGCTTGAACAACCACTATCAAGGACCCATGGTGCTGCCTTCTTTTGTGCATTGAATGCCATTTGCACAATGAGAGATTCTTTGGGACTACCTTCCCTTTTCTTTGCCCTCCAAGCCTTAACTAACTTGGGTTTCTTTTCAACCTGAAATTGGTTAGCATAGGCAACCTACAATCCCTAGCCAAGTGTCCATAATTATGACACATATAGCACTCAATTTTGTGGCTACTTAGGATTGAAAAAGGATTCCTAGGCACAAATGGACTGTTTCTTACATAGAATTTGCAATCAGCTCTTTTATGTCCAAACATATTACAATGAAAGCAATAACCATAGAATTTGTATCTTCTTTGTGGCTGGTTAGTCTTCATTACCTTTCTAACAGGAATGGACTCCTTTCTAGGTTGAGTGGGCTTCATAGAGTTAGAAGGTGCAGTGACTTGCTTCACGAACTTTTTCTTTTCAGGAGGTGCAATCTTAGAGGATTCACCTTTCTCAAATCCTAGACCAAATCTGAAGTGGGCAGGTCTTTGAACTTTCAGTAGTTCATTGAGTTTCATAGTCCCTTCAATTGCTTGGAGCGCTTTGAGTTTTTTGCTATTTTCCAAATTTTCAGCCTTTGCTCTAGCGATCTCAGTTTCAAGTTTCATAGCCTCTTCCTTTTTTATACTTATTTGGTTTTCAAGGACTTCTACCATTCTTTTATATTCTTCTACTTGAGTTTTCAAAGCAATAATAGAACTTTCAGATTCATGGAGACGTTTCAGATTTTTCTTACTTGTTTTGCGTTCCATGCTAAGCTCCTCAAGTGCGGCTATGAGTTCCTCTTCAAGATTGACTTCAGCCTCCTCATCCTCTTCCGGATCTAGCTCTTCTTCTTCTTCAACAGTGACCATGAAGAGAGCTTCGGTTGATTCATCATCGTCTGAAGATTCAGACGTGCTGTCATCTTGTTGACATAGAAAGTTTTTAGCTTTGCCCCTTTTTCTGAAATTTCTCTTTCCTTTACTCTTTTCAGCATAAGAGTCATTATCATTGTCTTCTTTTAGCGGACACTTCGCAGCAAAGTGACCAATACCTCCACAATTGAAGCATTTAAAGGGTAGCTTCCCTTTGTACTTGCCATTGCTACCTTTCTTCAATTTTCTAACAAATTGAGCCTCAAGCTCATCATCATCAGAATCAACATCATGACCAGCAGTCTCTTTTGCCTTTTTCTGAACTTTGAAGGCCGCTTCTTTATCAGATGAAGACGTCTTTCCTATGCGCATCTCATAGGCAGTTAGAGAACCATGTAATTCATCCATGGAAAATGCATTCAGATCTTTGGCTTCTTCAATGGCTGAGACTTTTGAATCAAACCGGGGAAGAAGAGATCTTAGAACCTTTTTGACGATGACCGGCTCTTTAATCTCCTCCCCTAGTCCACGAATATCATTCGTGACTTCATTCACTCGTTGCATATACGAGTCAACATTCTCGCTTTCCTCCATGCGAAGAGACTCGAATTGAGAGCGATGAGTTTGCAATTTGGCTTCTTTAATCTTCTCATCACCTTCATGTATGCTTTGCAATTTGTCCCAAATTTCCTTGGCTGTTTTGCATGCAATTACTTTGACAAGCTCGCTGTCCACAAGGCCACTAAAGAGTGCATTCTGCGCCTTGGAGTCGTTGTCTGCCAACTTCTTCGATGCAGTATCATTGGGTACGGTGGCAGCATTGTAACCGGCTCTGACAGCCTCCCAAACATCATAGCCAAGAGATTTAATGAAGGCTTGCATCCTAATCTTCCAAAAGGAGTAATTAGAACCATCAAACAGAGGTGCTTTCATATTCCCTGTATTGACTGCCATGTGATTTGACAAGAGATCACCCTTAGCGTATTAAACTGATCAAGGGAACCTCGCTCTGATACCAATTGTTGGATACCGCGATCACTGAGAGGGGGGGGGGTGAATCAGTGATTTCTAAAAACAGGTCCAATTCAACAACAAAACAAGTCAAACCACACAATGACACCAGATTTAACGTGGTTCACCGAAAGGCTACGTCCACGGTTCAAAGACTGTCCGAACACCAATCCGGGACAGATCTGAATCTTATTTAGTCGCACCAACGACAAAGAGCACCAACCCTTAGTTTCAGATAGCACCAACTATCTAGGAAGCACCGACTCCCTTTACAATTTATCTGCACCCACAGATAGGATCACCAAACCCCAAACACCAAGCACCAACTTGATGTAAAAACAGAATAGAAGATTAATTCTGTCTACAGCCCTTCCCCTCTACAATTCTCTCTCTCTCAATCCCTTACAAATTGAAATCAAAGCATAAACAGAGAGACACTTAACTCATGGACGAATCACCATCTTCTAGAGCATAATCTCGTCCACAATTGCTGTAGAAAACGTCACCACATCAGCACACAGCAACACACACCAGCAGCTTCTTCTTTCTCTCAAGAACTCTCTAAAACTCTCTCTATTCTTTCTCTCTTCTGGTGTCACTTTAGAACGACCCATACATGCCTTTTTATAGGTTTTGATAACCCTTAATTGTATTCAAAACGGGCTACAATTCGTTTAGAAAGAGTCCCAAACGAAATAGATAAGAGTGCTGAATTTTCGTGCAAAACTTCTAATTCTGCGCAACTCTGGTTCCCGTGCTCGGTCGACATCCTTGCTTGCTCGGTCGACCGAAGACACTGACTGGAAACAGACAACTTTCGAGCTCGGTCGACATCCTGGGGTCCCGGTCGACCGAAGACACACTGTGTCACGAAAATAACTGAGAGCTACCTGAATCTGTTTTCTGCAGGTTTCTTCTTGCTCGGTCGACCGCATGAAGAGCCCGGTCGACCGCGTGCTCTGCATCAGGAATTCTGAATTCCTGACTGTTTCAATTCTGTTTCTTCTTTTCAGCTCTATCAACACTAGCCTATTATCATCATGCTTGTGACAATGTGTTGCCAAGAATTCCAACTCAAAACAATACTTGAGATGCTAACTTCTTCAATTCATCAAAAGACTTCTCAAGTCATCTCAAATTCCAACAGAAACTTGAGTTCATTAATGTCTCAGGATTGAGAGCTTACTGCTAGGGAATTATAAGAGCAGACCATAAGGTAAAGACAGTGTTAATAAGGTGCTTCTCATGGTCCTTCAATACATCTAATGTACCAGCACTATGATCCAGAATCTTTCATTCTGATGATCGAGACAAATCACACTATCGTATAGTGATCAAAATGCTGCAACCTTGTCAGTATGAGATGTCCAGTCTCATCACTGGTTGTGAAGATATTCAAGTATAAGATTTATTATACATGTCTCCCGTATGTGGATCTCATCCATACACATGTATTATATCTAGTATACTTGTGGACTCCGGTTCATCTCATGAACCATTATGTCATTCGTATTGGTTATGTGCAAGTATATAATCCCCTTAATTAACACCCATGGAGGTAATACACGATTAACAGCCTTGATTAAATCAATCGGCTCTTTGGTTTATTAGTTCTGGCTAATTACAGTTAACTCAGAATTTATCAAATTCTGATTAACTCACAATTCATACAATTTAAATTCGAGAATATAAAATTTCGAAAAACCTACATATACGTAATATATTTGAGTGATCACTTGATCAAAGAAATTCTGTTGACAGTTCACTAAGCATAACTTAATTATAGTAACTAAGCTCTCTAATCAAAAGAAAGAAATTAAATCTCAATTGTATAAAAGACCAGCAGATTAAACACTGGAACCTCCTATTCCCTTCTCGACACATCATTTCAATACAATTAAAATACTTATATCTCATTAAAAGATCATTCAATCAACATTAAATCCATCAATCTTATTCTCCAATTCATATACATAATCAGATTCCAGAATAAAAATAGAGCTGAACTTACAAGTCACAGCATAATTGAATGAAAGGCTTAACAGTAGCATCTCATCATATCATTAATTTATACTTGCATAGTTCTTACTCATCTTTCTTTTCTACCAGTCCATAACAGTCCATTTAATAAATTCTAACATAACAATCATATAACCATAAAGAGTTAACATAACTTAAAGAAATTAACGTAGAGTAGCATCTAATCATATAGACTAGTTTATACTGCACAAATTCTGATCCATCTTCTTTTTCAGCATTCCATCATTAATTCAAACACCTTCAGCTCATTCAATCCATTTTTACTTCTATTCTATCATAAAATGGAATGGAAACTTTATAAAATGGAAAGAAAATTGTATCAATTATCACATGAAACATAGAGGACCATTTATACTTGCCTTTACTTGAGTTCAATACAAAAACCCCTTATTTTAAGCTTCTAGTTGTAATAACCCAAATCTTGATTCTTAAGTCAAGAGATCCAAAGCTCCAACTTCAACCAAGATAATGACCACAGTTCTTCAAAACCATTTGAATAACTCAACGAAGAAGAAGGAAGAAAAAACAATGAAGGAAGAAAGAAGAACAAAACCAGCTCCCATTAGCAAAGTTTGAAAACAAAGCACATGTAAATGGGCTGTGCTGGAGCTTTGCATGCAACTGGGTTCTGTGCATGATAAACACATGGAGTCTCTTGAATTGCATGTGCTGGGGCATCCCAACACATGACATATGTCTTCTCATTTTTGCAACTTAACCCCATTCACAATTGAAATTACATTTGAAGTCAACTTAAGGCCTATTTGATTCACCTTAAGTCAAATGAAATTAAGTGTATTATGACAATTGATGTACTCATTAAGATACACATGTTGGTATCAAATTCCACCCAATTCGACTATATGCACATCAATCTATATTTACGAAAAAGTTCTCAAACTTAATAATTGGGGTCTAAAACCAAGTTAATGCCTTCCAAACTATTGTATTAGGTTTAATTCAATATTCCAAGACTAATTTAATTCACATTGATCATTAATCTCATTTAAGGTAATTAATCACATTTAATCAATGTTAATCACAATTAATTAGATTAAGCCTAATTAACTCGGGATGGGGTGTAACATTCTCCTAAACTTTTAAAATCTTTCGATCCTCCGAATGCAAAATCATTTAGAATCAAGATACGAAATCAAATAAAAAGAAAAAATTAAAATTCACCTGAACGAAGAGCTCTGGATATTTTCGAGCCATTTGCTCTTCCAATTCCCATGTGGCTTCGCTGGTTTCATGATGTGCCCAACGAACCTTGACCCATTTAATTGTTCTTGTACGAAGAACTTGCTCTTTGGCATCAATAATCTCAACTGGCTTCTCAGCATATGTGGTATTCGGTTGGGCTTGAATATCATCATAATTGATACTTGAGAGTGCTGCTGGAAGATCTAGACGGTAAGCTACATTTCCAATTCTGCTTTCAATCTGGAATGGTCCGATAAATCTTGGTGAAAGTTTTCGTTTCTGACCAAATTGGATTATCCCTTTCGTAGGTGAAGCTTTCAAAAACACTTTACCACCAACAGGAAATTCAAGATCACGCCAACGGTTGCCAGCATAGCTTTTCTGCCTTGACCGGGCTATCCTCAATCTATCTTGTACTTTCTGTACTTTTTCAGCTGTCTCACTAATCACTGTAGGACCATGAAAACTTCTAGTACCGACTTCTTCCTAGCTAACTGGGGTCCTACATCTCCTGCCATATAATGCTTCAAATGGTGCCATATCAATGCTAGAGTAATAACTATTGTTGTATGCAAATTTGCACAATGCAAGATGCTCATCCCAATCACTACCAAAATCCATAACACTGGCACGAAGCAAATCCTCTAATGTCTGAATTGTTCATTCAGATTGTCCATCAGTTTGAGGATGATATGCAGTACTAAACCGCAGTTTAGTGCCCATAGAATTCTGAAATGATTGCTAAAATGTAGAAACAAACCGACTGTCTCGATCTGATACAATCGAAACCGGTGTTCCATGCAGTCTGGTCACTTCTTGGACAAATAACTTTGACATTTCAGCAAATCCCATATTCTTTCTAAATGGAAGAAAATATGTAGACTTCGTAAGATGATCCACAATCACCCAGACGGTGTCATGATGTCTTCTGGTCATTGGTAAACCAGATACAAAGTCCATATATAGTCAAGTGTTCCCACTTCCATCTAGGAATATGCAAAGGATGAAGTAATCTAGGAGGATTTTTGTGCTCAAACTTTACGCGCTAGACAGGTCAAACACGAAGCCACATATCCAGCTATTTCTCATTTCATATTAGGCCGCCAAAACCTTGCCCTTGAGATTCCGATACAGTTTAGTACTTCTTGGATGCATGGAATATCTGGTGTGATGTGCTTCAAACATCACTACCTGCTTCAGATCTTCTTGTGCTGGTACACATAATCTGTTTCTAAAATAGAGAACGCCATCAACCATCATAAAATTTGGTCTAGCTGTAATATTATCCTTGATTTTAACCAATTCAGGATCTTCAAACCGTCTCTCCTTGATTTGTTTGATAAGAAGTGGTTCAAATACAGACATCGCTGCAAACATAACTCGATCGTCCACCAATTCAATGGATACATCCAAATCTCTGAATTCTTCAATCAAATGCCATTCACCTACCAATGATGCCAAGTCGGCAAATTTCCTACTTAAGGCATCAGCTACCACGTTACCCTTTCCAGGCACATAGGTGAACAGAAAATCATAATCTTTAATCAGTTCTAACCAACGACGTTGCCTTGCATTAATATCCTTCTTAGTAAATAAATATTGAAGGCTTCTATGATCGCAAAGAACCTCAAAAGTTTCTCCATAAAGGTAATGCCTACATTGCTTCAAAGCAAAGACAACTGCTGCGAGCTCTAAATCATGAGAAGCATAATTCTTTTCTTATTCCTTTAACTGACGTGATCCATAAGCAATCACTTTCCTGTTCTGCATCAGTACACATCCTAGTCCTACACCAGAAGCATAAGAATAAATAACAAATCCTCCTCTTCCATCAGGCAATGATAAGAACCTCTATTTCAGATTTTGAAAACTAGACTCACATTCATCATCATTCCATATAAATGGAACGTTCTTTCGAGTCAGTTTAGTCAACGGAGCTCCAATCTTGGAGAAGTCATTCACAAATCTTCTGTATTATCCAGCTAACCCCAAGAAACTCCGAACCTTTGGTACATTCTTCGGACTTTGCCAATTAGTAATGGCTTCAATTTTTGCCGGATCAACAGCTAATCCATCTTGAGTAATGATATGACCCAGAAATGCAACCTGTTGTAACCAGAAATCACACTTCTCTAGCTTTGCAAATAATTGATTGTCTCTCAATAATTGCAATGTTGTTCTGAGATGGTGTGAATGTTCTCGTTCTGACTTTGAATAGATCAGGATGTCATCAATAAAGATAACAACAAATTGGTCTAAATAAGCGGCAAAAATTCTGTTCATCAAAGCCATAAACACTGCAGGTGCATTCGTTAATCCAAAAGGCATACCAAGAAATTCATAATGCCCATATCGAGTCCTGAATGCAGTCTTTTGCACATCTTGATCTCTAGCACGAATCTGATGATATCCAGATCGGAGATCAATCTTTGAAAAATATGCTGCACCTTGAAGTTGATCAAACAACTCATCAATTCTAGGCAATGGATATTTATTCTTGATCGTTACCTGATTCAATTGCCTATAATCGATACACATGCACATAGTCCCATCCTTTTTATGCACAAATAATACAGGTGCTCCCCAAGGCGAGACACTAGGTCTAATAAAACCCTTGTCAAGCAATTCTTGTATTTGTTTCTTCAATTCATGTTACTCTGAAGGTGCCATTCTATAAGGTGCCCGAGAAATAGGTGTAGTGCCCGGCACAAGCTCGATCGTAAAGTCTACTTCCCTTGCTGGAGGCAGACCTGGCACTTCTTTTGGGAATACGTCTGGAAATTCACAGACGACAGGAATACTATTTAATTCCTTATTTGGCTTCTTTTCAGTAATAAATGCGATGTAGCCTTCACAACCACTTCGCATCATTCGTTCGGCCTTTAACGCAGATATAAGCCTTGTATCAAACTTCTTCTGCGTTCCTTCAAATAGAACACTGGTATTGGCTTCATCTACTTTAAAAGTAATGATTTTGCGGAAACAGTCCAAACAGGCCAATCCATGCCAAATATGACATCAAAGTCATTCATAGCCAATATTACTAAGTCTGCTGGCATTAACGCATCACCAATTTTCACACTACATTGGGGTATATACAATTCACACACTACTTTTCTTCCTAGTGGTGTAGTTATAGTGAAATCATAGGACAACTATTTAATTTGGTTTTGCATGTTACAAATAAAGAAAGGTGCAACAAATGAATGAGTAGAACCAGGGTCAAATAATACACATGCTGGTCTACTATCAACATAAATAATACCTTCCACAATATTAGTTGCAGCTTCAGCTTGTTCTCTATTTGTAGCATAAACTTGTCCTATAACATGAGGCCTATTCTGCTGCTGCTGCTGTCGAGGCTGTTGTTGTCTCTGACGCTGCTGTCCTTGATGCTGTTGTTGTGGAGGAGCAGGTAATGCTGCATGACCTTGTTGTGGAGCTCGATTGTTTCTTCTACCATTAGGAAGCTGAGCCATTTTATGCTCCATCGAACCACAAACCAAACATGCCCCAGTGGTTCTCTAACAAGGTTCAGTTTTATGAGTTTTCCCACATGTCTCACAAACTGGTTTTTCTTCAAAAGTCCTAGCAACATTTTCCTGTTTCTTACCCTTGGATTTATCTCCCTTTTTAAACCAAGGACTACCGCTTCTCTTAGGACCAGCGGTTGTTTCCATTTCTTCTCTATGAGCTTCTTCTGTAGTATATGCCTTGTCTGCTGCATCATCAAATTTCACAGGCATAGGACCTGCCAAGACCATTTTCTTGTAAGCGGGATTCAACCCATTCAGAAATCTCTTTATCTTTTTCTCTTCCATATCAATCAAGTCTTTGGCATATTTTGACAGCTTCGTAAAAGCATGAACATACGCTGTCACAGACATTTGCCTTTGCATCAAATTCAGAAACTCTGATTCTTTTCTCTGCCTAACATGATCAGGAACAAAATTTATTTCAAATTGCTTCCTGAAAGTCTCCCAAAGTGCGGCTGCAGGTGTTGCAATGATTGCACCTTTCACACCCTTCCACCATTCTTGTGCTACATCCCGTAGCATTGAAGAAGCAAGTAATACCTTTTGTTTTGGGGTAAAAACTATTATTTCGAACACAACCTCAATGTGTTCAATCCATTCATCAGCTACCAAGGCATCTTCTTTGCCTTGAAACTCCGTAGCTCCTCTCTTCCTAAACTGTTCATAAAGAACATGCGGATCTTTCTCTTTTGCTTGTACCACCACTTGAGTAGCCACTTGAGGTTGTGGAGCAACTGGTGGTGGTGGTACAGGTGGAGCTTGTATCTGAGCTTACAGTTGTGCTTGTACTTGTAACATAGTAGTGATCTGGGCTTGCATATTCAACTGCGCTTCATGGCTTTTAGCCATCTGATCACTATTTCGAACTAACTGCTCCATAAGTGCATTGAACCTAGCATCGTTATCATTCGGGGTCGGAGGTGTAGGAATAGGACCTCCATTTCCACCGACATTCTGATCAGGGTTGTCATTCCCATCACCACGGCTTCCAGAACCAGATGCCATTTTGAAAAGCATATATCAGAAGATAAGATATATATATCTATAACTTCCATCACATAAATCACATATTGTGAACATTATTCACATTGACAGTGAAATTAAATCACATATAGTGAAAACAGTAAGCCTTAAATCCAATATAGGATTTAATTCCCCATCTAACGTTTCCTCATTGTATTCTTATCGTTCTAAGGATTTTATGGTTAATCCTCATTTATTTCACTTTGCTCTGATACCATATAATAAATATGTCACGACCCGAACCCGAGATTTTATTAAATCGAGTTAACCTGAGTCGAAACCATATTTACTCCCGTGAATTTCAATTACATAAAACTCACAAGGGATACCAATTTACACATTACGCGGAATATAAACCAATATATACATTGATTTCAAATTTATTTACAATATGATCATAACTATCACTTGCATATTTAAAACAATGCAAGGATCAAAAGTATGAAACATTTCCAAAAGTTTCTATTTCCATTTATAAGATCTATCATCAAAATGTTCCTAACATTTTTCTCATCACTTCCATTCAACTAATCCCCCTGGAGGAACCGAAGCGGTCTCCTCCACTGCCGGTGCGGTCGCACAAGTGGTAGGGCCAGCTGAGCCTATAATGCTATCAATAACACTTGTGAATTCAACAATTCAGCAATGTATAAATAGTGTTTATGATCATACATGCTACTTACCAAGATAATTTGTCTAATTCAATGTTAGACTACAACCGTAAACAATAAAGAGTAGGCAGTAAACCATTTCAGTAGGAGTCTTTTAATTCATTGGCAACTAACATAATATTTCCAATCAAATCAAGTCAAATACAATCTTCCTTAAGAGGAAGAATTACCATCTCCCTAAACAAGGAGAAATTACCATCTTCCCTACGGAAGAATAATATGTGGGAATTATCAGTGCCCGGGTCAGGAACTACTGACATCACCACGGAGTTCCGGAACACTCCTCAAATAAACTGCTGCAGCCAGTATCAGCTCAATGAGCTTATAGAAATCATTATGTAGTGCCAGACTCATGTGCAATTCATTTTATTAATTTCTATTCAATTATAATACACTGATTCAATTCAATGATTCAGTTCAATTTACAAATTCATTTTAGTATTAACAACCATTCGGGTGTAATTCTCGGTTAATTAATGTACGTGCTATTTTCAATGACATCACAGTTCTTATGGAGTTTGTACATTAAGTTCCCCTTAATTAACACCCATGGAGGTAATACATGATTAACAGCCTTGATTAAATCAATAGGCTCTTTGGTTTATTAGTTCCGGCTAATTACAGTTAACTCAGAATTTATCAAATTCTGATTAACTCACAATTCATACGATTTAAATCCGAGAATATAAAATTTCGGAAAACCTACATATACGTAATATATTTGAGTGATCACTTGATCAAACAAATTCTGTTGACAGTTCACTAAGCAGAACTTAATTATAGTAACTAAGCTCTCTAATCAAAAGAAAGAAATTAAATTTCAATTGTATAAAAGACCTGCAAATTAAACACTGGAACCTCTTGTTCCCTTCTGCACACATCATTTCAATGCAATTAAAATACTTCTATCTCATTAAAAGATCATTCAATCAACATTAAATCCATCAATCTTATTCTCCAATTCATATACACAATCAGATCCCAAAATAAAAACAGAGCTGAACTTACAAGTCACAGCATAATTGAATGAAAGGCTTAACAATAGCATCTCATCATATCATTAATTTATACTTGCATAGTTCTTACTCATCTTTCTTTTCTACCAGTCCATAACAGTCCATTTAATAAATTCTAACATAACAATCATATAACCATAAAGAGTTAACATAACTTAAAGAAATTAACATAGAGTAGCATCTAATCATATAGACTGGTTTATACTTGCACAAATTCTGATCCATCTTCTTTTTCACCATTCCATCATTAATTCAAACACCTTCAGTGCATTCAATCCATTTTTACTTCTATTCTATCATAAAATGGAATGGAAACTTTATAAAATGGAAAGAAAATTGTATCAATTATCACATGAAACATAGAGGACCATTTATACTTGCCTTTACTTGAGTTCAATACAAAAACCCCTTCTTTTAAGCTTCTAGTTGTAATAACCCAAATCTTGATTCTTAAGACAAGAGATCCAAAGCTCCAACTTCAACCAAGATAATGACCACAGTTCTTCAAAACCATTTGAATAACTCAACGAAGAAGAAGGAAGAAGAAACAATGAAGGAAGAAAGAAGAACAAAACCAGCTCCCATTAGCAAAGTTTGAAAACAAAGCACATGCAAATGGGCTGTGCTGGAGCTTTGCATGCAACTGGGTTCTGTGCATGATAAACACCTGGAGTCTCTTGAATTGCATGTGCTGGGGCATCCCAACACATGACATATGTCTTCTCATTTTTGCAACTTAACCCCATTCACAATTGAAATTACATTTGAAGTCAACTTAAGGCCTATTTGATTCACCTTAAGTTAAATGAAATTAAGTGTATTATGACAATTGATGTACTCATTAAGATACACATGTTGGTATCAAATTCCACCCAATTCGACTATATGCACATCAATCTATATTTACGAAAAAGTCCTCAAACTTAATAATTGGGGTCTAAAACCAAGTTAATGTCTTCCAAACTATTGTATTAGGTTTAATTCAATCTTCCAAGACTAATTTAATTCACATTGATCATTAATCTCATTTAAGGTAATTAATCGCATTTAATCAACGTTAATCACAATTAATTAGATTAATCCTAATTAACTCGGGATAGGGTGTAACACAACAACAACAGATTTCTCAATTATGAATTATGACTACACTAGTCATAGCATATGGGTAGAGAGAGATTACACAAAAAAGTTAATTGCATAGAGTGATACACACACCAACTCACACACACACACAAAAAAAAACACATACACATGCTTAGATATGTGCATATACCCGTACATATATACATTCATGTACACAAACAATGCAAACATATATACATATGCTAAGACAACTCAATCACAATATGCACACAAGGGAAGGAAGAATCACTACCACATCAGTGCTTCAGTTCCATGAAAATGCATAGAACCAAATATTCTTAGATTAAATGTCGATGGTGACAGCCCATATCTGCTACCTCATTTTGATATATGAGCAGATAGTGCAATCATCTCCTAGATTCATTCTTCTTACTGTATCAGGTACTAGGTCCAAGCATTGTTATACCACAAAATTAACCAACAAAAGATGTTGATACCTTGAGACTCTCTTGAAGCATTGCATACAGAAGACCTGGGGTTTCCTTCTCTATCAAACCTTTTGTTGCCTCAGGTGTTACATCTCTGGGAGAGAATCCAGTGCCACCTACATGTAAGGGAAAAAAATTAAAATAATGAATAAAAAGAAAGAATTACCTAAACCTCCATATACCTAAACCTCCATATATAAAAGTTAGCCAAGAACAGAAGATAGAGAGGAGAGTCTAACCTAAGGTTAAGATGAGGTCGACTTTGTCAATATCACACCATTTTTTCAGACAATCCTGAAATTTGTCCACTTCATCTGGTACTACAGCTGTTGCAAACACCCTTGCTCCTCCTAACTTCTCTGATGATGAATTTACAATAGAAATTGCCCTTGGACCACTGTAGGATTCACAACAAGTTAGTCTGGAGTTCATTAAGTCCTTGAGTCAGTCTTCTCAAGCTCAATCAATCATAAATTAGTGCACAGTAAGAGAAGATTCATGTGTCCAGTGAATATTCTCTATCAGACAGTAAAATGGGTAGCTTGTCAGAGAAAGAAGAGGAAATACAATCATGAAGGAAAATGTGCAAAGAATCAATTGATACTATGTGGTTTCCTTCAACAACAAGCAGCAGCAACTCTGTGATTTAATTTTGCATCAACAAAGTGACCACTTAGAAACAAACATTCAAAGTGGTGTATCCAGATGCATTTAGTTCATGTATCCATTTCTTTGCAATAAAGAATCAAATTCAGCAAAACAACAGAAATCAGCATCATACGTAGGGAAGACAAAATAACTAAGTTCTTTCCATATGGAACCCGTCTCTAAAATAATATACATTCTGACTTTACTGATAAAAAAAATATACATTCTGACTCCTTTCTTTTTATTGCTTTTTGGTTGTTATTGTCTTCTTTATTATATTTCCTTCGAATGAATCTAAAATTCCAGAGTACACATTTTTTTAATTATTATCTTCTATCCGGCGGGAAGAAAGACCTATTTTTGTGTCCCTGCCCCCTAAATTAAATAGGGAGGCTGGAAATAAAAATCCCCCCTCTATTGCTATAAGAACTGCAGAAATGAACAAAACAAGAACACATGGGTGACACCTGCTGACAGCATAATTTTATCCTTGGAGGCAAGTCCACCTTAGTTTATATGGTCTAGGGCAATTGTTGTAAGAACAAAGGAACTGGCATAAATAACAATAGGCAAGAAACTGACAAGTGGAAAAGAAAAAATCAGATATGGCAAGTCTAATATAAATCGAACTGGTTGAATATCATGTTTACAACATTAGCAATCCCTAATATGTGGGTTCTTCGAAAAATTGTAAAATCACCCATTTAGCAAAGCACCTGCCTTATCCTTCATAACTTGATCCTTTTGCTGCCATAGATTCAATTTAAGATATTGTCTCCGCCCCCCCCCCCCCCCGCCCCCACAAAAAAAAACCAAATTACTTTCCCATTTTACAAGCTTTGGGAGAAATTTATGTCACTAGGGTATCAAGATCTTTTTTTTTTTGTTGAAAAGTAACGAAACTCATTAATAAAGCAAAACAGTAAAAGAGAGCTATACTGGCAAGCTCTATCAGTAATATCAACATCTTCAGTGGGGTAACCAAGAAGTCAGTGACTACACAGAAGAATTCCATAGGTTGAGCACATGTGTAGACTGCCAAGACTGAGAATTGCAAACGGTTTCCCATCATTTGGGTGATTGACTCAAGACG
Organism: Litsea cubeba; assembly: GCA_012931725.1. Classification (NCBI taxonomy): domain Eukaryota; kingdom Viridiplantae; phylum Streptophyta; class Magnoliopsida; order Laurales; family Lauraceae; genus Litsea; species Litsea cubeba. The sequence goes on from WHSA01001154.1 coordinate 35,803, forward strand.
TGTAGAGCGAATTGGCCTAGGGCATATTACAAATTATTGGATGCATATAACTTGGAACATAAGGTGAGGCGGTTGTTATGTTTCTAATACGAGAGTGATACTAAGAGATATGGATGCCGGACCATCTACGTAATCAAGAAAACTATCACATACGCAAACCCAACCTCAACCTAGGACGCTAAATCCTAACCCAAGGTGCAATCCTAAAGTCAACGGCCTAAGGAAGAATGCTACTGACATCTAGAGAACACGAAACAAGTAGGCCTTTGGAAGCGGGCGGATGTTCATAACTGGAAGTTGTGCCCATCAAGTGTGATTTTGACTAAGGCCTCCTACAGAACTTTGGAAGGACCGCTAGAAGCCAAGTCTCCTAGCTCGCATGTTTGACTGGGTTTGGCTCCTCCAAGGTGGAGATATTTCGTTGGTTGGAAGTTTTTAAGGAGTCGAGTGGATAATCTCAGAAGGGAAAGCACCAGAGTTTAACTTAGACATGTGCCTTCTGTGGAAAGGCAAAGGATAGCCAGATGATTGATCACTTGTTCTTGCATTGCGAATGCCTTTATTTTCTAAGGTGTCGGTCGCTATTCCACTATGGTCTCTTGTTGCATTATAGGGTCTTCTGTTAGGAATTTTGTATATTGCAATTTGATGGATGCATCATTATCATTTTTTTCATCTCATGAATTTTCACACATGCATTGATTTAGAATATCTTGAAATCTTAATTTTCACTTGTATGGTTTTAAAACTTTCAGAATTCATGTTTCATGCATATTTGTGTTATAAACTTGGTTGCATTTAGTTTGAAAAGGAGTTTTTATAAATCAAGTTAGCCAATATTTTAAAAGTTTTAAATCATCTTAGGTATTTTAGTTTTCATGTTTTTAAAACTCTTAAAATGATTTAAAACATGTTTCCTAGCTTGATTATATGGCTTAAAGTCCCCACAAGATAATCTTTTTTAAAATGGTTTTTCGGTTACCTCGCGGCTAGTTTGAACAGTAACATCACTATTCACTGTTAACTGTTCACTAGCCGTTTTGAACAGTAACATCACTATTCACTATTCACTGTTCACTAGCCGTTTGAACAGTAACATCACTATTCACTGTTCACTGTTCACTAGCCGTTTGAACAGTAACACTGTTCACTGTTCACTAGCCGTTAGCAACCTTTTTGGCTATAAAAAGGGACATTTTCTTTGAGAGAAGAAGAAGAACTTTTGAGGAGTTTTGAGGCCAAGGAAGGGGGATGAACCAAGAGAGATCAATGGGTCATTAGTAAAGCTCAAGCTTGGATTAATGAAGTTAAATCTCTAAGTAAGCTTTACCTCTCTTTATCATGTGTTATATGCTTTGTTTTATATCTTTGGTAAATGATTTTTAGCATGATAACAATGATGTTTTGAATCCTTATCATATTTAATCTTTGATTTATTTGTATTGGATTCTACTTCTTGATTCAAACGAAGTTTGTTTTATAAACTTTGTTAATCATGCTTTGCAAAATCCTTGATTCCTTTTATGGCATGATTCATTTACTTGTTTGAATCTTCATTGTTGTTTTCAATCTCTTTAGAACTTTAGTTAAACCTTTGTTTTTGAAAATAACATTGCACATGCATCACTTGATTAGTCTTAATCATTTTCATACAACTTGTGATCTTTAGATTTTCATATCATTCACAAGTTTGTAATTGTTCAAGTGATTTGCATTTGACTTCAATCATATCTTTTATGTGCTTTAAATTTTGAAATGCTTTAAGCATAAAATTCATTGGACTTAATTTTAACTTGATTGAAGTTCTACACACACACCCCATGAGCATTCATCTTTGCATTTCTTAGTGTGTTGTGTGAGTTTGTTTTACAATTTCATATCCGCCTATTTAGAGGCAATTTATTTGATCTTAAATTGTAATCTCTTAGAGTGTTTTGTGAAGACACTTTCTTTGAGAGAAATCATTTACTTGTAAGGTTATTGCTTAGCCATTTAAAAGCATTGTGTATAGGTTGTTGTTTAGCCTAGAAAAACAACATTGTAAGGTTATTGCTTATCCTTGGAAAGCATATTGTAGAGGTTATTGCTTAGCCTTTTGAAAAGCATAATAGTGGAAATCCGGTGGGGTGTTGAGTCACAAGCCGGTAGTGGATGTAGGCATTGAGGCCGAACCACTATAAATCTTGTGTTGTGGTGATTGTATTATTGTGATTGTATTTGTTTAGCTTCCGCATTTTGTTTGATTAATCATCACATGTGACTAATTGATTTAAAGAATTTAAAACTGGTCATAGTTGGTCACTAGTTGTAGCTCACCCTATTCACCCCACCCCCCCTCCTCTAGGGTTAGGATCTCCAAGACTTTCAATTCTAGGGTTAGGATCTCCAGGACTTTCAATTGGTATCAGAGCCTCGTACTCTATATTAGGATCAAGTGTTTGGAACTCTTGATTAGGTGTAAAAACCTAGAGTTAAAACCCTAGTGTTGTGCTTCCATGAAAATCATTAGAATGGATTCCACTATTTTAGATTGTGTAGATACTTGTGTAGATTCTTCTAAACCCCTCCTTCTTCCATCAAATGGAGATTCAAACATTGAAATTAATGAATCTAAATTTGAATTAAAAGAAGAAGAAAATGATGAAAATGAAATTGACATTGAACAAGCTTATGAAGAATTGTATACATTATCCTTAAAGCTTGATAAGAAGAATAAAAAATTAAAAGAAGAATCTAAAAGGCTAAACCAAGAATTAGTCTCTTCTAAAATTAAATTAGAGAAAAAGATGAATTAATAAATTGTGTAGAATCTAAGTTCATGATCTCTTTGCATAATCTATCTAATATTAAAGATGACATAAGAGAATCAAAGATAGATTGTGATAATCTTAATAAGGAAAATTCTAAACTAAGAGATCAATTAAAAAGGCAAGATGAAAACATTAACAACTTAGAATCCAAGTTAACCATTTCTAATGGAAAATTTATCTAATGCACAAATTAAGATAAAAACTCTAGAACTTGGATCTAATGTTATCAATGAAGTTAAATTTGAATTAAAACTTGCCCATGAAGAGCTAAACAACTTTAAGGGAATTGAAAATGAATTAACAAAAGTTAAAAATGAAAATTCAACCCTTAAAAACCAAGTCACTCAACTTGAAACCTACAAACAAAAGTATGAGTGCAAATTTACCCAAAATGAAGAAAAATTTGAAAAGTTATTTAAATTAGGTAAATCACAAAGAGATAGGACGGGTCTTGGATTTGATAGGAATATTTCTCATGACCCTAAGTTCACCAACAAATTTGTTAAAGGTGAGTCCTCATTCTCTAGCACTCACACTTCCTTGCCCAAAACTAAATGTAATTATTGTGGCATTGAAGGACATTTTAGGTTTGAGTGCAAATCAAGAAGAAGCCATGTGTCTAAAATCATTTTTGAACCAAAGAAAGTAAAATCAAATTCTATGATGGTTAAGACACTAAAAACCAAGGAAGACTCCAAGAAGAATAAACAAGTAAAACCTATTAAAAAGGAGTCTCCTAAAATAGATTCTAAAAAGGTTAAACAAGTTAAACCAACTCTAAAAGAATCTATTAACAAAAAGCTTCTCAATCTTCCTCCCATAACTCAACAAATGAAAGAACTTTTGAATAAAGTTGCTAAGTTAAATCTAAAATTCAAAAGTCAAATAAAGGGAGGAAATAAGAAGAAAAGAAAATTGAACCAATCCCCTAAGAAACAATCTCACCAACCCCAAGAGACTAATCACCAACCTAAGTTTAAATTATTCAAATCTTATGGTGATAGGTCCAAATCTAAGATTTATCAAGTCAAATCTCCTAAAGTTGGTGGGACTTCAAACCTAGACCTCAAAGACCAAACCTCTCAAGACCTTAGGTGGATTCCCAAAGTTATATACTTAGACAAACCTTAAGGCCTTGGACCTCTTTGACCAACCTATCCTTTATAGGTAAATCCTTTTGTTGGTCATGTTGCATTTGCATTTTGTTATTTCATAGTTACATTTCATAAAATGCAATGCTTGTTTATGATCAATTGATTTTGTTTTCATGCACCATACTATTTACATATCATGGTTTTCAAAATCTTTTGATTATAATTTCATCTTGATAGATTTGCGTATTGCTTTCATTTAGTTATATATCTTGCATGCATTTCTACATGTTCAATTGATTATGGTTTCAAAAGCTTTCATAGCTAGATCCTACATAATCAATTGATTTTGCAAATTCATTTGTTTGAATGTTATAGTAAGATTTTTTCTTTAAAAACAAATGATTTGAATCAATTTAAATTTTCCATGATCTTACTAATTATATCCTTTGGTATGGAAAATATGTGTTCAATTTGTATGAGCCCTTGTAGTTATATTCTTTGGAATACAAATTGAAAAATGTTTTATCTTCATTTTCATACTCATTTTGTCCATTGTTGGATTTTGTTTATGATTTGAAGATTGTTTGAATGGAATTGCTTTAAAACATCATTAGTTATATTCTTCAAAGCATGTTCCATGTTGTCATTTCCTTTTGTATTTGATTATGCCATTTTAAATGGAAATGAATGTTGTTTTAAGCTATTTGCATCTTTGCTCATTTAGTTACATTCTTTATGCAAATGTTTATTTGTTCCATGTATGGTTGTGCTCTTTAATTATTTTTGTAGTTACCATACTAGAACCCAAAAATCCATCCTCTTGCTTTCTAGTTTTTATTTGACTTGGATGGTTATGTTGTTGATTCATGTGTAATTTTCTTATTGGTATCATTCATTAAACATGTTTCAACTTCGTAGTAGTGTTCTTGATCATATGAACATCTTTGAAATTCATTCCTTGTATTTCATAGTTATATCTATTGTTTGATGGATTTCTTAGATATTGAATTCATATGATTTGACACTGTGAAAATTGCATGTTCTACTAAGTTATATCTTTTTATGCAATTTCTCTTGTTCATCACTATGCTCATTAGTCAAATCATTAAAAGTGATGAATAATTATTTTATGATGGTTGTTGGAATTTTGTGTTTGTCACATGCTTGCTCTTAATCATGTTTCATGTTCAATTGGTAATCAATTGGTATCATTTTCATTTAGTATCATTTCCAATTGATATCATATCTTGAGTTTGTGATAGACCTTGTGTACATTGGATTGATCTTGATAGTCATATGTCTTTTGTTCCATGTCACATTCCATTAGCATCATAATCTTCATGATTGCCACCTCTCTTGCACTTATAGGTAAATCACATGACCACCATGTTTATGTGTTCATAATCTTGGTTGGTTAATGGTTGAGGTAGGCTTCATGATTGAACTTCATTTCACTCATCTTGCACATGATAGTCATATTTTATGATTGGATGAAATGATTTCAAAAATATTCATAGCATATGATTTTTATAGTTATATTGATTGATGCTATGTTTAGTATATCCCAATGACCTTGCCCTTTACTTTGGTAATTTGATCATATTGAGCTTTATAGTCAAATATTATTATCAATTGAATCTAATCCTTCACTTGAAGTTAACCCTCAATTGGTTAAACCATCTTCTTCTTGTACCTATTAGTTAAATCCTTGTCAAAAGTTTGACAAAAGAAGAGTATGGATTGAGGGGGAGTAAATCTTCATAGGAAGTATTAGTTTTGATCAAATTCACCCTTATATTGGCTCTTGATACCCTTATAGCTTATTACCCATGCATGATGACCTGTTATGTACTTCATTTTCGATTTCCTTTGTTAACAGGTTCTACTAAAAGGTATTTTCCTTGTTTCATGTGTGTAGGTACCCCTCTTCAATTGATACCTTTGCAATTTAATGGCAAAGGGGGAGAAAGTTCTCAAGCTTAATGGCAAAGGGGGAGAAAGAATTAAAGGGGACAAAGTGTTCAAGCTACCTAAAGTTGGAGAGAATGCACATCTTGCCAAAAGGAGAGTGCATGGTCAAAAGGGGAGAAATGAAATGAAGAAAGCTTGGGAACTAAAGAAGTTGCTTAGCTAAAAGAAGGAAGATGAAAAGAAAGCTTGAAGAATGATCAAGCTACAAGCAACAAGGAGAATGAAGAAAGAGCTAAAGCCCAATCTAAGTGAAGGAAGCATCCAAAGAAGATTTCAAGTCTTGTGAAGACAATGTGTGAAGTATTATTAGTTTTGAGAAAGGTTTGCCATCAAATTGCAAAGGGGGAGATTGTTAGGAATTTTGTATATTGCAATTTGATGGATGCATCATTATCATTTTTTTCATCTCATGAATTTTCACACATGCATTGATTTAGAATATCTTGAAATCTTAATTTTCACTTATATGGTTTTAAAACTTTCAGAATTCATGTTTCATGCATATTTGTATTATAAACTTGGTTGCATTTAGTTTGAAAAGGAGTTTTTATAAATCAAGTTAGCCAATATTTTAAAAGTTTTAAATCATCTTAGGTATTTTAGTTTTCATGTTTTTAAAACTCTTAAAATGATTTAAAACATGTTTCTAGCTTGATTATATGGCTTAAAGTCCCCACAAGAAAATCTCTCTTCAAATGGTTTTTCGGTTACCTCGTGGCTAGTTTGAATAGTAACATCACTATTCACTGTTAACTGTTCACTAGCCGTTTTGAATAGTAACATCACTATTCACTGTTCACTAGTCCGTTTGAACAGTAACATCACTATTCACTGTTCACTGTTCACTAGCCGTTTGAACAGTAACACTGTTCACTGTTCACTAGCCGTTAGCAACCTTTTTGGCTATAAAAAGGGACATTTTCTTTGAGAGAAGAAGAAGAACTTTTGAGGAGTTTTGAGGCCAAGGAAGGGGGATGAACCAAGAGAGATCAATGGGTCATTAGTAAAGCTCAAGCTTGGATTAATGAAGTTAAATCTCTAAGTAAGCTTTACCTCTCTTTATCATGTGTTATATGCTTTGTTTTATATCTTTGGTAAATGATTTTTAGCATGATAACAATGATGTTTTGAATCCTTATCATATTTAATCTTTGATTTATTTGTATTGGATTCTACTTCTTGATTCAAACGAAGTTTGTTTTATAAACTTTGTTAATCATGCTTTGCAAAATCCTTGATTCCTTTTATGGCATGATTCATTTACTTGTTTGAATCTTCATTGTTGTTTTCAATCTCTTTAGAACTTTAGTTAAACCTTTGTTTTTGAAAATAACATTGCACATGCATCACTTGATTAGTCTTAATCATTTTCATACAACTTGTGATCTTTAGATTTTCATATCATTCACAAGTTTGTAATTGTTCAATTGATTTGCATTTGACTTCACTATGTGCTTTAAATTTCGAAATGCTTTAAGCATAAAATTCATTGGACTTAATTTTTAACTTGATTGAAGTTCTACACACACACCCCATGAGCATTCATCTTTGCATTTCTTAGTGTGTTGTGTGAGTTTGTTTTACAATTTCATATCCGCCTATTTAGAGGCAATTTATTTGAGCTTGAATTGTAATCTCTTAGAGTGGTTTGTGAAGACACTTTCTTTGAAAGAAATCATTTACTTGTAAGGTTATTGCTTAGCCATTTAAAAGCATTGTGTATAGGTTGTTGTTTAGCCTAGAAAAACAACATTGTAAGTGTTGATATAATTGTTATGCCATTCACTAACAGCTCGAGCTTTTGTTGTTACTGGTTATTAACATGGTATCAGAGCTAAAGGTCACGAGTTCGAAACCCCTGGGAGGCATGTTACCTCCATCTGTCTATCGGGTCTGTCTGTTCCATCTGTTTGTTGGGTTTCGAATTCGAACGGCTTCCCGTTCGAGAGGGGGTGTTGATATAATTGTTATGCCGTTCACTAACAGCTCGAGCTTTTGTTGTTACTGGTTATTAACAGTAAGGTTATTGCTTATCCTTGGAAAAGCATATTGTAGAGGTTATTGCTTAGCCTTTTGAAAAGCATAATAGTGGAAATCCGGTGGGGTGTTGAGTCACAAGCCGGTAGTGGATGTAGGCATTGAGGCCGAACCACTATAAATCTTGTGTTGTGGTGATTGTATTTGTTTAGCTTCCGCATTTTGTTTGATTAATCATCACATGTGACTAATTGATTTAAAGAATTTAAAATTGGTTATAGTTGGTCACTAGTTGTAGCTCACCCTATTCACCCCCCTCTCTAGGGTTAGGATCTCTAGGACTTTCAATTCTAGGGTTAGGATCTCCAGGACTTTCATCTTTAAGTGGTATGACTTAAGCATGGAGGATGAGTGCTTTATTTAAATGCGGTACAATCGTTTGAAGGCTCACCATGACCATTCAAAAAAAAAAAAAGGGCTCACCATGTCCCTTTCACTATTTTGTGGTCTATTTGGAAGAAGACAAACAATAGGATTTTCAGGGGGTCAATGATGCGTTTTGATGGTCTTCTGTCCGGTGTGCTTTTGAACATAGCGAAGTGGGCTTCCTCAGGGAGAGAACTTGGTAATCCAAGGTTGAAGATTTTATTCATAATTGGGAGGCTACCTTATGTTGCATTAAATCAAGGTTATCTACTCCTACATCAAAGCTCTTCGATTTTTTTAATCATTTTTTTTTTGCCTTTACTGAAGACAAGTTAATTGTGGAAAGTGATTCAAAAAATGCGATTTCTTGGGTTTCTTCTTCCACTGTGGGACCATGGAAGTTTCATTTATACATCAACAATAGTTGGCTTCTTTGATTCAAGTGGAGTTCAAGAATGATGGTGGTCCATTGAGGGAACATCTGCCTACCTTCCATGGGTAGAGTTCAAGCCGACAATGATACATGTAGGCCCTAGGGTTAGGGCTTGCATTAGTGCTTACAAGTGCTAAAGCACATGTCCGCAGACACTATCACATGTCACTACAAAGACTATCAATGAGGACACACCTCAAAAGGGATAAAACCCAATTTTATAATCATCAACTCTGCGAATTCTCATCTTTACAATGCCATATAAATAAGAAAAATGAAACTTAGGGTCTAAGTCACCTAATCAAACTAGGAAACTGAAAAAAAAAGAAACTATCCTAATTAGAACCATTAAACAAAATTAGAAATCTAATGACAAATAATAGGGAAATAAATCATTAAATAAAATATCTTGGCCCATGTGCGGGCGGGCCCGCAGGTCCATCTTGCATCAGACGTACAACCAATAAGACAAGGAAACTACTACACCCCATTTTGCTCCAACCTAATGCCTGAAGTTATTACACCTTTTCTTCATGTAGCGTGCCGTTAAATTTCAGGTGATTGTTGGCGATCAATAATTTGTTTGGATTCATAAAACTCCTAGTTTGCCAATCTAGAAGAGAGATTTTCTAAATAAAGTCACCTTAAGAGACACTAAATTCCAACATTCTGATCCAGTAAAACTATCCATTATTTTATGTGTGCATTCAGTTAATGGATGAAAGCTTCCTATCAAGAAATGAGTCACCCAGAATGATATCTAGATAAGAAGCAAAGCACTAAAATAGACCCAACATGGAAATAGGTGCTAAACTAAAAACAACTTGGTTAAGCACAATAGTCCCATAAAAAAACATAAGGAAAACAAAAGGCATACCTCCGATCAGGTCCGCCTCCAATGCAACAGTATCGCTAATGGTAAGGATAGCAACAATAACTGTTGCATCTTGAGATTCAGATGAAGTTTGTGAATATATGATGTCACTTCTAATAGTAGGATTTAAGGAAAATGATGGGAAATAATGACAAATCCATGCTATTTTGCAACTTACTCAAAGGAAAGTTGCTTACATCTGAAATCAATATAGCCTGGACTAAAGATCCAGCTGAAAGTACAACACCAATAGCTGGCAACTCTAATCACATATTTGCAGACTTCATGCTAAGTAGCCGACTGCTCATCTAATGACTAGTACTTTCTGCAACAAATCTTCCATCCAAAAAACTCTATTTATTCAGTTACTCATATGGCATTGCTAATACAACTATTAAGCACAAGTTTGGTTTTACGACAAGTTTATGTATTTTTCAATCATAAAAGCATCTCAATTCTAAAGTCTAAAACCTTACCCAGATTTCCCAGATCCATCATTGAGCTCCCAAGAAATTATGGCACAATGGAACTAAGGTCGAACGAGATCTGTCTTTATCGGTTGTGCAATGCGAGCATGCACTCTGTACACCGTATGTAGGGGTTAGGATGATGATACAATTTGCAGCAAGTATTAAGTAGATGGTCAAAAAATTAGAGATCAAAATTCAGAATGCTTTATCCTAGGAATCAATTTGATAGAAATAAAGTCTTGGGAACTTGTGTGACAAGCCAGTGGATTATAGAGCTGCAGATCACAATGAAAAGATGGAGATGCAGATCGCTATGTAGCTAACAGTTTTATGAACTCTTGCAGGACATACAAATTAAGGAGCACATAATTTTATGTGCCCATTGTACACCACACTTGTATCTTATGTTTTCTCCCAATTGAGAGGATTTTAATTAGCTAGATTACAACCTAAATAGCTCCTCATGTTCTTTTTGGAGTTATTCAGTAAACGAGCCGATTAGACAAACTAGAGCCCAATATAAGGCCTATGTGGTGTGTGTATCTCACATCAGCGGAAAACCTGGGGTTAACTCATCTGGGAATATGTCAACAAACTCCATGAATGATACTATCTCAACCAGTAAATTTCCACCACCAGATACATCCTTTTCTACCACAGCATACATTGTCCCCTCCATCAATTGCGATATTGAAAGGCAATTCATGTCCTCTATAAGATTGGCTTGCGACAGGTAGCTTCTCAGGAGTAGATCCCAACACTACCTTCATGCTATCCTTATAAAATGTAAATGTGTTTTTATAAATGTCATGGATGGTGCGCTGCCATGACCTAGCCAATAATAGTTAACAGATGTTTAATGTCTCCTCCAATCAAAACTGAAACATAAGCTCTAAATATAATTGGTACCTCATTATCATTCTTGAACCATGAGAGCTTCTAAGATGCCAATTGTTTCTCCCGGGAATCTTTAAGCTCGTCAAGGACCTCTTGCAAGACTACATTCTTGCAATGGACTCCAAGATCAAGTGGCACTTTTGATCCTTAATTTTGGATTTGTATGGAATATACTCATGTGATGGATTTTGTATGGAATATACTCATGTGAATCTAGTCATTTATACTTGGTGGCTTCATCATATATAGATTTTTCCAAATCACCAACTACATCTCCATAAATAATAACATCATCAGCACTCCTTTTAGACTTCCCTCATCAAATTCTGGCTCATCTTTATCTGCAGCAAGGAGCATACGAAAGGCAGGTTACTGTGTTTCTAAAATGAGGACTTAGTAACCAAGTTCATAAAGTTGTTGTAAAGGTAATCCGATATGCATGGAAAAGAATCCATTGGAATCCATTGTTAAGTAGCCACTATTATATAGGATAATCAGTAGTCACCACAAGAGGCATGGATACCTTCAATTCCCTTCACCGTAATGACTCACAAAAGATGGAAACAAGGATCATCGAAAGGCACATCTTATTCCCATTTCAAAGAAGCTTTCGGCATATACTAAAAAAAATAAAATATCACAGTAAATGCGTATTTTCAGGAATTAAAACACAGCAACTGAAATGTCTTTATAAAATTATACAATAAACAAAGCAGGGGTTTAGGAAGTATACAACAACCTCTGGAGTTGAGGATTAGTCCATCCAGCAAGATGGCGTATAGCGGGGACAACAAAAAGATTGAAATAGACTAAACAGCTCACAGGATTTCCAGGCAAACCAAATGCAAGGATCTTCTTTCCTGCACTTTCTCCAGTTGACGTAAAATGAATCTCCGCAAACATTATAGGCTTTCCAGGCTTCATGAGAACCTGAATGAGGGATTTTATAAGAAAAATTCGTCACTTTAATGAAAAGGCCTATGGAGATAAATTGATGAGAGTGACAGCAGGTCAATAAAAAATCCTACCCAGAAGACTCTAAATATTCACATTTAAAGAAACAAAAAACATGAAAGGTCATTTGAAGGAACATAAATAAAATCACAATGAAAAGTTATTACTATGGAAAGTGTTAAATCTCACCATGGAAATGCCTCTGATCATTGAAAAAGAGAAAACAGGCACTGAGCAAATAACTTGAACAATGATGTTCCAGAGTGAGAGTAGCTAAAGGAAAGAGCCCTCTCTTAGATGCAAAAGGCTTTTTCAGCAATAGACAACATGTTTTGCTTCTAATCATTAAATTAAGCTAATTTTTTTCTTGAATGTTTTAATGTAAGGGTATCCAAGAATATGAACAAATGAAGCAAATTAAAGAAAACCTTTTTTTATACCACTAAAGAGGGCATTTGCAAATGCTCTGCATCTTCAGGAACACCTTTCCTTGAGTTTTTACATGTATATTTTTCTTTTATTTTTCTAATTTATAAATAACGGGAGAATGGTATAGACAAGACTTCTTTTTTTTTTTGTTGAATGATGTAGACATAGAGCCTTCAACAATTTCTCCTTTCCCATGTCCTTGATGTTTTTTCAATAAAGTTCGGTGGTCACCAATAAAAAAATGTACAAGATACATGATTGCCACCCATCCCAACTCTCTCTCTCTCTATGAATGCAACACCTTCACATTATTGTACCTAACCCAACTATTCAGGGTCACCTTTGTGAGTTAAGCGTTTCCCGTCTCCCCTATTCGAGACTACGTTCTTCAAGACTTTACAGTCTAACACGTGTTTCCTTACTGCTTCAATCCAAGGTCCCCACTTTTGGTTCCTTGAACCATAAATCCTTTGAGAAATTGTACAGCGGCTGATTCTGCTTTCTATGCACATGCCCAAAATAACACAAACAGTATTCCTTGAAAAAAAAAACAATCTAATATTGAAGCTACTAATAGGCTTCCCCTTATATCGTCATTCCTAATTCTATCTCTTCTATCAAAATCTTTATATAGCTGAACAGCACGATTACATTCTTAACGGTAAATTACTGTTTAGCCAGTTCCTTTGAATTTTATATTAGACTCTGAATGTTTAGTGGTGCCTCAATATTTAGTGTAAGGGTGTAGCATTAAAACTTCTCTAGTTATATGTTACAAGTGCAATTTTAAGAAAATATGTATTTACTATTTTTTATTGGCTTTGATGGTCCTATGTGGGTATCTCACACTGTGCGAGACAATCCATGGGGCCCACCTGGGGCTCCACTCCACATGATCAATCCAATCCGGTCACCTACTACGAAAATCCAGGAGACATCTGCACAGGAGCACACCCTTTTTAATTGGTATATCTAAAAAGGTGTGCGATCCCGCTGAAGCAGTGTCCTGGGTTTAATTGGTATATCTATTTGATATTAAATTGCAAAATCCTCTATGGTGCCGAATCTGGGAATCATATTATCTTAGTTTTGATAAATCTGCTACCCCACACTAATAAAGGATCCCACACACTAACCCTATTCATGCAACATGCTCTAGTGAGATTTGGTACAAGAAACATTTAAAAAAATGGTACGAGAAGATAGATTTTATATTCACTTTTCACAGAAACCAGGAAAAATACATAGATGAGCCATCAAACATGCCTTGCTAAAATGGATGGTCCCTCTCTTTGCTAACAAAGGCTTGATGAAATCTCTATCTCCCATTGAAACACCTCCAGAAGTAAACAGTATATCAATCCCACCAGAATTGGCATAGTCAAGAATCCTTTCAAGATCTTCTTCATTGTCATGAGCAATGCCCAGGTCAACTGTTTTGCACTGTTGCTGTATGGCAGCTGCCGGAAGCATAGAATGGTTGGAGTCTCTGATCTGATTAACAACAAAGGATGGCCATCAAAGTATAAAGCATATCAAATCTAACATTCGAACATAACCTAGTTCAATATCCAACAGTGAAGTTAATCATCAAAAATAAATGCCAAGGATTGACTAATTGACTCCATAATCCATATGCCCTTGAATACTACAAAGTTCCATGTCTTACAATTTTATCCAAACAAAAAATATTTACAACCTGGCCATGGCTTACATACTGAGTTGTAGGCTCTACAAGCTCATCCCCTGTTGAAAGCACCGCAACTGTTGGCCTTGGGTACACCTGCATGTTGTGCAACCCATGATACCGACGTATGACATCCATTTATAGTTCCTAAGCAGCATTATACAGAACAAATAGGATTACCTTCACCATCATTACTCCCACAGTTGCAAGTAAGCCAATTTCAGAAGTACCTATTAGCTCACCAGACTTCATAACAGTAGCACCTTTATCAATGTCAAACCCCGGACCAATTAACAAAAGGATTTAATAGACTCATAGCAAACAACAACATATTCTTTCAAGTGGCATACTAATTATTTTTTTCTTAAAGGTAATCGACATTTAACATAGTTGGGCCAAGATAGACCAGAATGGAGAAACAGAAATACAGAATTCATGTAGGTGATCCCAGCATGGTTGGGACAACACTTTGATGATGATGATGATGAATCAACATCCAATATTATCAAAAAAGTTTTACCACTGGACGTATATTGAGACCTGGGCTAGCTCCGACCAATATTTTGACAAACTTTACTCCATCAGTAAGTGTATTTTATTTGTTTAACAATTTCAATTGGCACAACAGCATCAACACCTTCAGGTATAGTTCCTGTGAAAATAAAAAAAGATCATACAACATCAAATCAAAATTTCAAATTCAAGTCAATGAGATGGCATAGGTATTCTCTCTTTTATTTTTCACATGGCCCATCAAACTACCAGACCACTTTTCCCTTTGTGCTATTTGTTGTGTATATAAAAATAATGCAGTCTACAAGGGCCTAGAGGCTCCTATTACTCCTAGATGATTCACAAACAGCAGAAAAAGAGCAGAAGGGCTAGGGACCATATCTGCTGCTGTCAACATCAAACAGGTCTAAAAATGAGTCATCTAGCTAGCACATGCTAAAATTCCACTGGTCGTTTATTTTGATTTAGTAGCAGAAAGAATGAATAATAGCAAATCCATGTCCTAACAATCTTCCCTACAATGGTTATGAGAAGAAGGATGATCCGGTTTGATGGGCTAATTGAGGAGGATAATAATCCCCATCCAATTTGGCGACCTCGAGAGTGTAGATTGTTGTGCTGTGATGTCTTTAAATATTATTTTGAAAGAGGTAACATAAATATATTAATAAGAAAAGATGAATACAAAAATACAAACATGTGATGAAGATGATAGCATCATAGAAAATATGTTGAATATTGGCAAAGCAGCTTGTGTCTCCTTCGGTGGAAATAATGCTGATATGTGTTCCATTAAAGCTTTTCAGAATAAGGACCGCAAGGGGAAAAGTCTAAAACTAAAGCTAGAGGGAAAGGAAAATAGAAGTTACAAAACTTACGTAGTTCAAACAAATGATGATTGGATTTCAGGATTCAAAGAGAAGAGGACTATGGCAGTGGTGTAATGTTTTTTCTTTTTAATCCCCTTTCAAAGGATTACTAGTGGAGGGATGTGAATATTTATACTAGTATTTTTCTTTGGGGGTTTTTGATGTGGCTCTAGCTTAGTGGTTTGTTATTAGCCACTTGGTGGGCTAGCGCTGTTTCGTTTCCTTTGTTTGACTTGTTCACTTGTTTGGTTCAATGTCATTTTGTAGAAATAAAATCATTACCGCTTCAAAAGAAAAAGAAAAAAAATCTTGGACCATACACCTAATATGAATAACCACCTCATCCAGAAAACAGCTCTACACCTTTGATTGATAACTACAAATACAATTATTTAACTATTCGAGAAAATAAGTTAGTAAACAAACAAATAAACAAACATCATTACAAGCAAAAGTCAAGAGAACATTGGATATGGGATCATTTTGGGACATTCCTGTCCACGGTATGGAACAAATATTATAACTCAGCATCACTTTAAGGTGGGGCCAACAGGAAACCGTACATTCCAGAGGCTTAGAAAGCCTTCTCTTTTTTTTGGCACATTCAATATTTTACTTAGGGAAAAGAAATGCTTTCCTTATAGAAGAAATTTTGGAGACCCTATGTAGATCTCTACCCTTAACCCATTAATCCTTCACCCCTTTGATAAAACCACCTTCAAAGGAATCCATTTTTATACATCATGCACATGATCGGTTTAAAGGTGTATAATGTGTATCCCTAAAATTAAGTGAAATTCAACAGGGAATTTTCATAATGAAGCAAAATTGTATGCATTTAGTAGCTACAGCAATTATTCATATGAAGAAGATCCAACTGACAATACTAAACAACCTTGGTAGACTTCCTAACCTCGAGGTGCATTTCAATGGACACTTATACCATATCAATGCATTTCGATGGACTCTTATACCATATAAATTCAATAGCTAACAAATGAACTCAAGGAGTAAGGATGCGGAGGTCTCATTCCAATATATCAGTGACCTTTTCCATTCAAGGCCTCATCGTTGGGTTCTCCTGAATGCACAAAATCGCCACCATCTCACATCCAATCACATGCAGCAGATTACTCAAATCCAGAGAACAAAATTTTCATTCAGCCACCCATTCAGAAAAACATAAATAAAAAACATAATTTGGTCATCAAATCAACACATTACTTGGAAACCATAAGTTGCAGACTGCTTCAATATCACCAAATCACCCAATTCATCAAAATACAGTCAAGACTTAGATCATAAAAAAATCGATCAGTCTCGAAGACCCAGATCCAAAATATAAAAAAAATCCTAAACCCATTCCAGAAAAACAAATCTTTCACACGAACCTTTCCTTCCCCTTCCCCAAACATTAAAAACCCCCATGGCATTTACACACAGAAAGGAACCCACTTGGCACAAAATCCAAATATATCATATAAATTAAAAAGGGAGGGAGGAAGTGAGAGGATGATAAGTGGATCTGGGACATACAGGAACGTAACGGAACTTCCGGCGAGGCTATTCTTCAGGCGTAGCAGGGGCGTCGTCCTTGGCGACATTGTTGTTGATGCTGATGCTATGAGATAGAGGTGTCCATTTGTAGAGGAGAAGATGGGAAGCGTTGTTGTTGTCGTTGTTGTTGGAGGAGGAATGAGGGTTTTGGTTGGAGGAGGGAGATGAAGAAGAGATAAAACAGAACAGCCCTAACCAGGAGTTTATGAAGATGAAACTGGAAGAACCGAATATAAGTTAGATTAGGAGATTAGAGAGATAGCAGTTCCAAAATCAGTTTGAGATAGCAGTTTCAAAGAGGGAAGTGGAGATAGACTGGAGAGGGGATATATCTTTTAATCTCAGCCCTTGGATTTATATACATAAATCCAAGGGCTCAAAATGTCCTAGGATTCAAACAGTGAGCTACCATATTATATAGACTAGTACATTGCCCGTGCCTGAAGGCACGGCGCACCACGTATATACAATGGTGCTTTTCCTTTGAATCTGTTCCAACCAAGAAGATGACCAATAATCCACTTCTAATAAAAAGCATTATGTTTCTTCCAATTTAAATAATAAAAATATAAAGAATAAGACAAAAGAAAGGAACAACAGATAACTCCCACCCTTATGTACCCCTCCCTTCTCTGCATATCAGGTACCCCAATACAAGCATTTTATTTTCATGTCTATGCAGTGGGGAGAAAAAATCACTTGACTTTTCTATTATTATACAAAACAAAACAGCCCTCCAATACCATAACCCATCCACACCCAATTATTAATAGCCTAAATTCCACCGTCCCATTCGATGAAATTGAGAAAAAAAAAACCGAAACGAACCAATCAAACTCCTGCATTTGAAAACAACCCAAATACAATCACAAATGATGAAATCCAAAAGAAAATATGTGGTGATGGGTCGCATAAAACAGAGATAGCAACCAAAGTGCTGATTTTAATTAATGTTTGAGATTATATTTTTTAAAAGTTTTGATAATTTTCACATTTTTCATTCTTCCAGTCGAAATGAATATTTCTTTTATTAAAATTTTGAACGAAAAATACAATGGAAGAAATCTCCCCAGTAAGTTCATGTCTATGCAGGTAGGGATGGCAACGGGGCAGATCGGGGGCGGAATTGGGTTGCCCCGTCCCCACCCCACACCTCATAGTCCCCGCTCCGTCCCCGCCCTGCCCCGCAATTCGGGGTATGTTAAATACCCCGTACCCACCCCGACATGCCCCGCGGGGCCCCGCCCCTAGGGATTTACACACCTCTTCTCAAATCTTTTCTTCTTCATTTTTGTTTTGCTTCTCTTCTCCTTTCTCTGTGTGGCCTTTTTTTTTTGTTCTCTGTTGCTGCCGTGGACGGTTGCCGAGGCAGTGAGCAGATGGGTGGGCGCTTGGGTTCGGGTTTGCTGGAGGGCTCGGGTGGTGGGTTCCGGTGGAAGGGCTGGGTTTCTGTGAATGGACAATGATCGTGGTATGCTGGTGGGTCTCAAGGGATGGGTTTTAGAAAGGGTGGTGTGATGGAGGGGGGCAATGGGGGTCGACTGTGGGTTTGTTTTAGGGCGTTGGTTGTTCAAGATTAGGGTCTGAGGATTTTCGGTGAGATGTGCGAATTGGGGATTTGTTGTAACAAAACACACAGAGAGACTCTTCTTCTTCTTTGTATTAACGTTTCAGGCATTGGCGTCAAAACCCATCAGGAAATAGACAAAAAAAAAGGGTGAAGAAGAAAGAGAAAAAAAAGGAAAAAGAAAGAAAAAGGAGAAATTTCGAATGATGGTACAAAAACCCCTTTTAGGTTCTTTGCGATTTCTATTTAGATCGGTCTGCGCTTTCTGGGTTCGAATCATTTCACCCCAAATCGCAAAAGGAAGAAGAGAATACAACAGGAATTTGAAAAAACGAAGAAGCTGTTCGATCTAACATGAATTTGTGAGAGAGAAACTAACATGACATCAATTGATTGGAAATGGTGGGATCTCCTTATCTTGTCTTCCACATTCTATATCTCTCTTTCCTTTTCCTCCTCTAGTTTCAGTCGTTCGTGTTTTTTTTTTCTATTCCGTGTATTTGGATTAGGAGATTGGAGAGAGAGTAGTTCCAAACTCAGTTAGAAAGAGCAGTTCCAAAGAGGGTAGTGGAGAGAGACGATAGTGGAGAGAGACTGGAGAGAGGGGATATATCTCTTAATCTCATCCCTTGGATTTATGTACATAAATCCAAGGGTCCAAAATGTCTCAGGATTCAAACACTGCTCTCCCATATTATATAGATGGTATGTCTCCAAATTTTATTCCAATTGGATGTGGTCCCGCCATAAGATTGACCATATGCTGAATTTATTAATCAAGTTATTCATTCTATGGTCAATCTTATGGATCATTGCCGCGATCCGGATTGGGCTTGACTCATCAGTTTCTAAAAAATTCGGTTCAAAAAGTTTATCTTTGATATTTAAGAAATATCATAGGACACAATTCTGTCCACTTTTTGACCATGTAGACTTTTTCTATAAACAAAGGCCCACAAGACCCACAATAGCAACAGCTGCTCTCTGTTGTCTAGTCGTGATGTGGAGAGAAAAGGGGAAGAGAGGAAGAAGTCGCAAGAAAGATGGCTAGTTTGAGGTGGGTTCTTCAGCTGCACCAAGAGCGTGCCCAGAGCTGCACGCTTCTACTCAGAAGGGCTCGATTTCAAGCGTCAATGTCTGCACTCTCACATGGGCCGAACTTCAATCGGTCCTTTCAAACTAGCCCTCTTGCAATCTAACAGGTTTCTTCTTCTTCTTCTTTTCTTCTTCTTTGTATGTGCTCAGTTTTTTTGGTAGAATTCGTATGTGCTCGTTGTTATTTTTATTACCCATCATTCCATCTACAACTTTCAGGAGTAAAATTTGGGAATATCCTATGCAAGGCGAAGATGTTCGTTTTTGAAGAACTAGGATTTTCAATAAATGGGCCTTAGTAGCTCATTCAACTCAATAATTCTCCAAGTCTGAGATAAGGGATCCGAACTCATGTAAGAAAGAAGAAGGGAGCATGGTGCTTGCTTCTGAATTAGAAGAAATTTAGATCATAATTAAAATTTCAGATCCTAAAATGGTCATCCGCAAAGATCCAAACTTGGAATTAACTATAGTAGTGTATTTTAAGGCCTCATTGACCTTGGTCCATTGATACCAGTGACAAAGCCTTGCATTTCATAGGCCCAGGCCTGGGGAATAAAATAAAATATTTTTAAAAAATAAAAAAATATATTAGTTAATTTTAATAATGAATGGACTAATTAATATTTAGTTAAAAAATGAAAAGTGAAATTAGAGCTTAAAAAAGAAAAATTTGTATATAAACTGCAAAGAAAGAATAAAAGTATTTAAAAACTAACCAAAAGATAGAAGAGATGCAAAGATTAAAAAAAAAACTATAAATTAAACTAAAAACTTATAAACAAAATTCATTTTCAAATAACTTAAATAATTAAATCATGGAAAACTATTAAGAAAAGAACAAAAACAAAGCCTAAAGGCTCCTGGTTTGGAATGTAGGGCTTTTTTAGTCTAAATCTTATAGATGGGTGAGGTATGTTAAACCCTAAATCCTAAACTCTAAATTCTAAATCCAAAATTTGGAAATATAACCTCGGAGGAATACGATTAATTTTGAACGGTTGAGATTATATATAGCGGGCCCTATAATGAATATCCCCAACATTGCGTATAGGGTTGCAAACGGGTCGGTTCTGGTCCGGATCCATGGTGGACCCAGAACCGGAACCATTAAGGAGAAGGTGGAACCGGATCTGGACCTGGACCTGATTTCTTGGCTCCGGAACTGGAACCAAAATCATATATGGGACGGGTCTGGATCTGGTTCCGGGTCTAGGTAGAGAATGATATTAAAAAAATATAGTTTTTATGTGAGATTTTCGAAAATTGAGGTAATATGTCGGGTCTCGGCTCCACGGATCTGAACCAAGGTGGAACCGGACGAGGACCCATTGCTTACCTCAACTTGTAGAAGAACAAAAATGCCAAACGAGAGTGATATCAAACGCTGAAACACAAGGCAACTCTGTAAAAGGCGGCAATGAACTTCCGAGGCAGAAAGGTGCTGCTATCACCTTCTCTTCTCTACTGTAAGTTTCCTCTTGACCATTTTGCCTTCCCTTCATCATTTATTTCCTCTTCTTCTGATGATGATGTTGATCGAAGAGAACATCCCCATTCACGGTTTGTTTGATTTGGACGAAAAATCACAACTTTCCTACTTTTCTAGTTCGAGATCCTTCCTGGGTCTTTCTCAAAATTTAAGAAAAATGCGAATTTCATCTTCAATTTGGTGTTATTTGTGCACTGACTGTCAATGGGGCATTCTGATTTTGTTTGTTTGTTTTACGATTTCATCTCACAAGACCAAAACCGCTGAAATTGTTAACAAGAGCGCTAGTAAAATCACTCCCCTTTCCCCCGGGAAATGTTTTATTTTTATGTGGTAATTCATGCCCTCAGTGAGAATAAATTACCCATTGAAAAAGCTAACGAATTCTTTGTAATCAGCGAAGAACTTAGAAATGAGGGGTAGAGATTTTGATTGCCGATATTGAGTTGCTTTATTTTTACTTGAGAAGAAGTTTTATTATTTTATTGTTTTAACTCTTCTTCGTTATCTGGTTACTGGCGAATGAGGAGTTTCTAATAATTTGGGGATATACACTTCTTCATTGCCTTGCTACTTTTTATTGAATTCCTCAGAATTCACAGTAAAGTGGGTCTAACGAATGACTGTTAGGGCCTGTTTGTTTGCATTAAAATACAATACATAGGAATTTGATACACAAGATTTTTTTTAAAGCAGTTAAAAATGAAGATCAAAGGTGAATTTCCAAATACGAGTATCAAATGTCCTTTCCTTTCATGAATATAGAACGAAAGGAAGATAGGAAATAGATACCTAGCCCTTGGTCATCATCTTTTACAACTTAAAAGGAATTCCCAAGTATTTTAATGCAAACGAACAGGCCCCTTAAGGAGGTCGACTCATGAGTGAATGATATAAAGTGAAGATGTATAAGGGATCCCAACTTTCCTGGGATTTGATTTTTGGTGATCGCGTCATATGACATGGGAGACTATTTGATGGTCCTCCAGGAATCTGCACCTATGCTTCTTCAGTTTAGCCCTTTTAATGGGAAATCATTGCTACGGACCAAAAAAAATGGGCATTAAATGTCCATGAAAATTTTCAAAATTAATTTTTCTTACACCACGGTAGTGGAATTCATAATTCATAACCCCCATTTTGATCTTTTCTTCCTCCTTTCCTCCCTCAAATGTTGTATGTTTATTCATTTCACTAAATGGTGCTCTCTGGTTATCTTCTTATTTCCATTTGGTGAAAGATTAAAAGTTTTTATTTTGTTTCCTTATCCTGTTTCAGATCGCAGTTGTTTACTAGATGATAAACTTTCAAACAGGCATATGGCTTGCTTTCTGCTGCCAAAGTGGAGATCAGATACTCATGAATGATTTGGACATAACTGGAGAGGAATTGAAAGAGATTACTGTGATACAATAAACGTTCAATTAGACAGATAGCTTCTTTTCTACAGCCAAAGTTCGCATCATATAGTCATGAACGATTTCAACACAACTTGAGAAGAACAGAAAGAGATTGCTGTGAATTTCAGAACATTATTTTAACTGGCTCTGCCCCCAGCCGGAATTTTCATGCAGAAAGGAATCCACTCGCTTCTACCCAATATGATGGAGGTTGCATCAATTCAAGATCATGTACCGAAACTCAAGCAATGCAAGGTTCTGATAACTTAAAACGAGGCAGTGATACTTCAACTAGTGAATATGTTGTCATGATCCAAAACCTTCTTGTGAGGCCCCACCCCTTGTGGGCCCTCAATTTGAATTTGAATACTATATATTAGCCTAAGTATATTTATTTTACTAATTATGGGACTTAGTGAGGGTAGTTATGTATTTTCCTAGGCTTTATTTAGATTAGTCTAGTTGTGAGATTAATAGAGTCCATAGGGTGTCTTTTACAATTTTAGAGTTGTTAGTTTGTTAGGGGCCCTAGCTAGATATTAGTATGCTCCATAAGGGGGGTTTCCACTATAGTGTCTCCTAGAATCTACCCAAGGACCAAAATACCCTTTACCCTAACCCTAATCCCATTCTAACAAAAAGGGGCATTTTTATCCCTAGCCCTAAAACCCAACCTATATAAGCTAAGCCCTCCCTCACCCAACGAAGTTACTGTTCATCTCCTCTCTCAATTCCCATCTCTTTTCTCTCTTCGTCTTCCCCACTTCTCTCCAACGAACCTTCATCTTCCCCCCAATTCCACTATCTCTCCTCTCTTTCTCTTCCTGGAATCCCTAGTTCTTGTAGAGGACCTCAGTCAGGACTCCCCAGACGATCAACAACCGAGGAGCCCCCACTGCTGGAAACCCATTTTTACTAGCTGGTTTTCTATTATTCTCTCTTTTCCTTCTACCTTCGATCAATCCAGGCAAGTGCCCTATGCTGATAACCTAGGATGCATGTTTTTCCTCCTTTTGATTATGCAATTCCAATTCCAATTGATGTATATTCATGTTAGAACTATCATGAGCTTGTTTTTGGGTTTTTGGCCGGTTGATGATGGATGGATGGAAGTGTTTTAATGTTTTTTTTATGTGTGATAAATGGTGTGGAATGGAGGAGGTTTGCTGGACAATGGATTGAGGAGGAGAAATCCAAAAGAGTTGGTGATCTGTATCAGGTTCCCGAAGGTGGAATGGTGAAAAATCATTTTGTTGCGTCAAGACCGGGACCCAGGTGGGCCACCTTTGGAAATCAGGACCCCACATCTGATAGAGGGGCCCTGGGCGACCATAGTGGTGCAGCCTGATATGAGTTTGATCAGTGCGGGGGCCACCAACCTTGCACTAAGGAGATATTGGGCGTCATTCAAGATAGGTTTTCATTTTGAACATCAGACAGTGGCGGGGCCCACTGGGTGATCTTATCACAATCTCGTCTGCTCTAATGGCTGTACGAGGTGGGGCGACCATGATCTAAATCTGATCAAGAAGGGGGGGCCCACTATTCAGGACCGTTGAAGAAGAGAAGTCGTGTTCTGTTACAGAACTTGATTCTGTAACGGAACACGTTCTGGTTAAAAGAAAAGAGAAGATGATGGCCTTGGTGGTCTGTGAGTGCATTGGAAAAAGAGGGAAATTGAGGGAGCATGGGAAAGTGTAGTCCAGCAGTTCGTGGGGCCCAGATGGGTCCCTGATTTCAGATCAGGTCCGGACATAGGATCAGTGACTGCTTAGTGACCTTGATGATGAAGACTGATCTAGGACTGGGACTAGTGGGGCCCACTGATCTAATGACACATTAGTTTTATTAATTAAAATAAAACCTATAGTTTCTAATGAATATAAATGAGACCCATAAGTTTTAGAAAATAGAATAAAGATCCACTAGGTCTTTAATGAAACCTAATTAGAGGTAGGACCCTTAAGATTATACCTTTGGGAATCATATTAGATTTTAGAATTAAATAAGCCCTGAGTATTTTAATAAACCCAATTAGAATTCTTGTGTAACCTGGAATTGTCCTCAGACCCAGAGTTCAGTATGCGTGGTTGACCGAGCTCAGTGTTTGGCCGAGCTCAGTGTCTTAGTCGAGTTCAGTGTTTGGCCGAGCTCAGTGTCTTAGTCGAGTTCAGTGTTTGGCCGAGCTCAGTGTCTTAGCCGAGTTCAGTGTTTGGCCGAGCTCAGTGTTTTAGCTGAGCTCGGTGCTTGATCGAACTCAGTGCTTAACCGAGCTCGGTGCTTGACCGAGCCCAGTGCTTGACCGAACTCAGTACTTGACCAAGCTCAGAGCCAGAAGACCGAGATCAGGTGACCGAGATCAAGATTTTCAGCAAAAGAAGCTGAAACCTAGGATACCCCTTAGACAGAATTTGCAATGTGCGCGGTTGACCGACCAGGCCAGGAGGTCGACCGAGCACACTGGAAATTCAAGAAATTCAGGACTTTACCTGAAGGGTGAATACTCTCTGATCCCAGTGTGCCAGGTTGACCCCAGGCCAGGAGATCGACCGAGCACACTGTGTACAGTAAGTTTCCCAGACTTTGGTTTCTCATGTTGTGATCGTTTGTGAGGCCCATTGACCTTCCAAATAGACTTCCATCACTGTGCCAACCACGAGTCAATGGTGTGGCTCAACCTTGACTCGTGGGGCCCATTAATTAAGGTCCAGGTTATGTAATCTAAGATAATTCGACCTTTATGTGTTACCAATGATGCTCATAACTTCTGGAGCACCAATCACAGTATTCCTTAGCATCTGAGGTTTCATTTAAAGATCAAATTACCTGAGATAGACCTAAACCTGAAAGTGGACCAATTACTTAGGTTGGACTATTGTTATCTCCCATTGATCCTTGTACTTGGAGATTCATCTCCCTCAGATTATTACTGTCACTCTATTGTCCTTATTATTGCTTATACCTATAAATAAATGGAAAATGGATGACCTGAACCTATGACTACTTAGAGGTGACCCGGTAATATGATTAGGTGAACATTGACCCGTGTCTGTGGCTAGGCAGGCCCTTTTATGGCCTAAGCTTGGATGTGGATTACCCTAGACTGGAGAGGTTAAATTGTATGGGCTTGTGACTCATCATGGGTGTAAATGGATCATATGTCATTGGAAATGGACTTGTATCTTATTTGGATTGTTATAGACCAGGCCATGTATTTGGTGGGCTTTGGTATGGATCCAATGATTGGACTTGACTTGGACTATGATCATGGGTTGTATTAGGTACTTGGACTCTTAGGGATTTTGATTAGGACCTTGTTCACGCAAGGCAAAGCCTAGATAGACACCGCCTTTACTGTTTCCTGAGTCGGCTAGACATTCACTCAGTTGATCTAAGCTTCAGCCAGTTGGACTGATCATCACTGGTAGGATCTATTGAGAGTGTTGTGTGGCTATCATGATGAGCATTATTGGAGACGGACGGTGTGATACCAGGTCCGGTTTTCAGTGTGTGTTGTGGATGATGTTATTGCGGGGCTAGATAATCCCCAGCACTGTGAGATTTTCCCTGCCGCGACTGTGTTCAGTATGGGAGGGTCGCGGCATAATAATCCCGCGGTATCCAGCTTGTGTGGGTGTGCCCTTTTGTGTAGGTTTATATTACATTCATCCTGATTCTATATTGTTTATCTTGCTCAACTGCCTAGGATCTGTACCATTGCTATTATCTGACTTTATTACTGTCTCTACTCACTTTGAT
>WHSA01000486.1:0-24657 GCA_012931725.1 Litsea cubeba
ATTGATCCCCCAACATTCCACAAACAGCTTGTTGGTCACACGATCAAAACCAAACCCGACCCCCTAACCTGCCACATATAGCCTGTTAGGTCACAAGGTCAAAACCCAAATCCACATCCCGATGTCATTCTCAAAACTTTGCCTCGAGATGGTACGTGATCCCTTTCACTAACAATATAAATTCCCCTGGAAGCTCAAAAGGCTACAAATACCAAAAAGAAAAGATTGCTCAAAGACTCTTGGTCAAGTCACAGGCTCTCCTGTCAAAAAAATCTCTTCGAGGCACATCGACTACAAAAGTTAAGCAACTCGCCGCTGTAACCTCGAGGGGGCATTTTGTTGACACAAAAAATGTCACTTTGCCTCTTCAAGATCCAAAGAGCTACATGAAGTTCGCAACCTGCCTAAATAGGCAATGGCTGGCTTCCAAAAATAAAATCTTGTCAGAATCAAACAAAAAACTGCAAGATTCTTTCAGACAGCCAAAAGAGGAGTACACAAAAGTTTCGGGCCATTCAAAATCATTTGGCCTAACTTCGCTTCTCCGACAGCCAAAAAGGAGCCCTCGGTGACAAAAGCTCTCTGGGACCATGATTTCCAAGACAGAACCTATGGATCATCTTAAAATGACTCCAATAGGTTCCCTGTCAAATTTCAAGTCAATCGGACATCGGTTGACCCACAACATCAAAACCGCGACATCTTCATCGCGATAAAAAGCAAGTTTGCAGGTGATAGGACCCCAAACGGCTTCGAAACTCAAACAAAAGCCTATGGTTGGTCTTATTTATTGCTCAGGAGGCTTCACAACCAAATTTCAGGTCATTCCGACATCGTTTGGCCCCAGTTTCAGCTTCTGACGGAAAATCGGCAACTCTGCGCGACAAAGTCTTCGGCTTTCTCAGGAAATGGAAACTTGCAAAATAAAATGCAAGGATTCTCATCAGGTTTCCTACAAAGAATCAGGGCCAATAAATGGTCAAAATGTCATAGGAAAAGTACAGAAGAAAAAAGAATCAGAAAAAAGCCAAAAACGGACGCAAAACGGGACACGAAAGGGGAAAACCCCCCCAGGGTCGCCGGCGACCTTGGACCCCGGGGTCGCCGGGAAAGCCCGGAAACCCCGGTTTTCGCCGTTTTTTCGCGATTCGAGGAACCCAGCCCCTGGTACTTTCCAAAATTCATGCTTTTGAGACACCAAGTCCTCTGACATCCGTCCAAAACATGGGTAAATCATCAAGAGTATCGAAGACAGTATTGATCGCCACCCGGTCAACCAAAAAAAGTGTGCTTTTCCACCGACCGATAGAGAAATCGACAGGACAGATGGCACCGACCCCGCTGTTGGCAACAAACACCTGAAATTACATGATCATTCTGATGTCGATCTACATGAAGATCCATCGATGATCATCAACAGAAGAATCTCAAAAGACGTGGCATGGCCCGCGACTCTTCAGCTGCTCGGCGACCACTTAATGGCGATTAATTGACTAGCTTTATTACAGTCATTAATCCATTTCTTTGGACGGCCCAATCAGAAGCAAGCATTCGGGAGTTACAAGTCAAGAGATTCATGGCATTAACCCATGAAACTCCTCCCATCATGGCGATTAAAGGCGATTAAATGCCCTCAATCTCCGCCGGCCAATCAGAAGCCAAGAAAAAGGAGTTACAAAATAAACAATTCAATTTTGTAACTCCTCCCATTATGCGGCTTAATGACAATAAAAGCCCATAACCCACCTAAAAGGCTACCTAAAAGCCTATAAATAGGAGGGCTCTCCAAGAAGAAAGGACATCAGAGAGCATCAGAAAAATCAGAGAAAAAAGCACAAGCACACAGACAGAAATCCAGAGAAAGGAAAAAGAGAGAAAACTCTGCGGAAATTCTACACCGGCCACCGCAACAAGGTGACAAAAGTCCCTTGGGGGGTACCCCCCCCCCCAAGGTCCTTGCCTTCTCCTCCTGCCTCCAATGGCTTAGATATGGCTTTTCAGCCCGTCTACTCGGCTTTTTATTGGATATAGGACCTTCCTTTGGTCTTTGTCCTCTAAAAACCCGAGGTTATAGCCAAGCCAAGCGAATCAAATAGCATCCTCTGTTCTCATCTGCATGGATGATGGCGAAGCCCACATATGGCTTGCGACCGTCAATCTAAACGAGTCCCCCACAATCTCCTGAGAAGTTAGATCCTCCTTTTCTTGCTTTTCATTGTAGTTTGTATTTTTTCAAAAGAGACAAAAAAATCACAACTCTTGTCTTTCATTATTGATAAGGATTGTAAATCGGCTATAAACGCCAAAATCGGCTATAAACGCCAAAAATCGGCTATAAAACGCCAAAATCGGCTATAAATGCAAAAAAAAAATCGCCTTTCACGGCAAATCAAGAAAATGTCTCTTTTCTTAAATATATGTGCAATGGAAAACTTGAAAGAAGTTGATTTCCTTTTTACTTGCGAAGGTTGATCTCCGGATCACCACTTGCAATTCCAAGTAAAAATAGAAAATCTGGCACACCCACAAAAAAAGAAATGTTGATGCACGCCCCTGCCCCCCGGTTACGAAAGGGTCGGAACCAAACGGACTCCCACGTCCGCCGACCTCGGTAGAACCGAGTAGGAGCGCGGTCCATCAAGTTCATTTAATCTCTACACTATCACTCAGCTATTAAGCTCGATGGCTTAAAATATTGGTATCATTTCCACACAACCAGGGATTTCATGAAACCCTTTAATCTCTGAAAAAAAAATCACTTGATTTTTTAATAGAAATGATATTTATATCTTCTTGGTAATCACCGTTTGTTGGTGGATCCATCATTGTCACAACCTGCAAAATGATCTTAATCGTCGGTGCCAGTGGCTCACTGGATTGGATCTGTTGTGATTTACTCTATAAGCTTTGCTCATGCAGTTCGATGAAGATGGTGAGATCGTAGGGCTTAGATGAGAGAATATGTTCGATTTTATTAAAATAAAAGAGAATTGATGGTGATTATCATGGAAACATGAAAGATAGGATCGTGTCCGGCTTGATCACAAGATCATCACCGGGTCAGAGCTCTGATGCAATTAACAATCTTAATAATCAAAACATTCCCATAAGTTTCACCATAAATTTTATTCATGAAATGACCTCTCTATATATATAAATAAAAATATGAATATATATTTAAAGGCATATAAGGAATTTAAAGTTTAAAAAATCTCCTCTTTTTCCTATGTTTCCTATGTAAGGTGGCAAAATTTCATTGGACAAGTCAAAAGGAGCAAAACTCCCTTTTTTAAATAGGGAGCTTTTGAGAATTCCTTTCTTTCTCTATCTCTCTATATATAATATGAACTAACCCTTATCCTAAGAATAAGGATAATCTACTTTACTAACAACTCATTGTTAGAATATTGCCGCCAGAATCTCAAGATATCGCGTACAGATTAAATGCGAAAATAATGATTTTCGAAGATCATACCCGTGAGATCTCTCTGATTTAACCTCAGTAACACAACAACTCGAAAATCGCAAGATCTTTGTATGTATTCCCTTATGCTAGAATCCGCACCAAGGAGTGAGCCTCTTCTGTGAATTCTCTCTGCTCTTAAAAACGAGATTTCTCTTGTGTGTTTTACCTAGAGAGCAATAGCGCATATGTATAGGCTACAATAGGGACGCTAAGAAGTAAATAAGGAATATGCTTCTTATGGAATCAGGAAACCCTAATTCGACCAAAGTTAGAATCCTAGTTCCATAAATTACAATTCAGTCCACTAGAGAATTATAATTGCACTCCTATCCTTATTCTCAAAATAATATTTCGAGCTTTTAGTTATTAAATGCTTATTAATCTCCACACGTTAAGATTTCAGATATCCATCGATTAAATAATTACTGACATCTCCCACTTAATAGATATCTTTATAATTCCTTGAGACCTAACGCTCAACTTATTTGATATGTCGGACACAAAGTCCACCTGCAGGGTTTGACATTATCAAAACTTATAAGTGTTGACACCAAAAATGTCACTTTGCCTCTTCAAGTTCCAAAAAACTACATGAAGTCGCAGCCTGCCATAAATAGGAAATGCTACTTCGAAAAACCAAATCTTGTCAGAATCAAACAAAAACTACAAGATCCTTCAAGACAGTCAAAAGAGGAGTACACAAGAAGTTTCGGGCCATTTCAAAATCATTTGGTCTAACTTCGCTTCTCCGGCATCTGAAAAGGGGCGATGAAAGCATCGGAGACACCAAATCTTCAATCAAAGCCTGTGGATGGTCTCAAAATACATCCAAAAGGCTCCACGTCAAGTTCCAAGTCAAACCGACAGCGTTTGACCCTACATCAACCTCGAATAACTAAATCAAGCCTCTCGGTGACGAGAACCACCGAGGCCATCACTCATCGGACAGAGCACATGGACGGGTTCAAAATGCTTACAAAGGGCTGCACGTCAAGTTTCAAGTCATTTCGACAACATTTGACCAGACTTTGACTCTCGGAAGCCAAATCAGGCCTCCAGGCATCGAAGCTCCCCGGGACCATCGTTTCCAAGACAAAGCCTGTGGATCATCTTAAAATGACTCTAATCGGTTCCCTATTAAATTTCAAGTCAATCGGACATCGGTTGACCGCACATCGAGGCACGACATCTTCCTCGCGATAAAATTAAGTCTACTGGCAACAGGACCCCAAATGGCTTCAAAAATTGAAGAAAAGCATATGGCTGGTCTTATTTATTGCTCAGCAGGCTTCAACTCAAATTTCAGGTCATTCCGACATCGTTTGGCTCAGTTTCAGCTTCTAACGGAAAATCGGCAGCTCTACGCGATAAAGTCTTCGGCTTTTCCGGAAAATTGGAAACTTTGCACTCCAAAATGCAAGGATTCTCATCAAGTTTTCTACAAGAAAATCAGGCCAATAAATGATAAAAAATGTCAAGAAAAAATATAGAAGAAAAAAGAATCGAAAAACATAAAAAACGGCAGCAAAACGGGGACCAAAGAGGGAAATCCCTCTCAGGGTTGCAGACCCCCGCGACCCTGGCCCAGGGTCGCCGGCTACCATGGAGCCCGGAATCGCCGGGTTTGCCCCGGAAGGCCCGTTTTTTCGATGTTTTTTCTCTATTCGAAGCTTTCGACTCCTGGGATTTTCCAAAATTCATACTTTTGAGACATTAAATCCTTCAACATCCATCAAAATCACGGGTCAATCTTCAAGAGTATCAAAATCAACATTGATCGCCAACCGGCGACCAAAAAGTGCACTCTCCGCCCCATCGATCGATAAATCGACAGGACAGATGTCACCGGCCTGCTGCTAACTATCAATGTCTGAAGTTACATGGTCATCCGATATAGATCTATATGAAGATCCATCGACGATCATCGCCAGAAGAATCCCAAAAGACGCGACACGGCCCACGACTCTTCAACTGCTCGGCGACCACTTAATGCGATTAATTGACTAGTTTTATTGCAGTCATTAATTCATTTCTTTGGACGGCCCAATCAGAAGCAAGCATCTGGGAGTTACAAGTCAATTGATTAATGGCATTTAACCCATGAAACTCCTCCCATCATGGCGATTAAAGGCGATTAAATGCCATCAATCTCCACCGGCCAATTAGAAGCCAAGGTCTAGGAGTTACGAAATAAAGGAATTAAACCTTGTAACTCTTCCATTATGCGGCTTAATGACGATTAAAGCCCATAAACTCTCCTAAATGGCTACCAAGAGCCTATAAATAGGAGAGCACTTCCAAGAAATCCAAATCAGAAAAAATCAAACAATTCCCAGGGATAAGAATCAGATCAGCATCCAAGCACAGAAAATTCAAAGAAATAAAGAGAGAAAACTCTACGAAAGTTCTGCATCGGCCACCACTACAAGGTGACAAAAGTCCCTTGGGGGTACCCCCCGAGGTCCTTGCCTTCTCATTCTGCCTCCAATGGCTTAGACGTAGCTTTTCAGCCCGTCTACTTAGCATTTTATTGGACATAGGACCTCCTCTTGCTCTTTGTCCTCTAAAAATCTGAGGTTATAGCCAAGCCAAGCGAATCCAGAGCATCATCTGTTCTCATCTGGATGGATGATGGCGAAGTCCACACATGGCTTGCGACCGTCAATCTGAACGAGTCCCCCACAATCTCCTGAGAAGTTAGATCCTCCTTTTCTTGCTTTTTATTGTAGTTTGTATTTTTCCAAAAGAGACAAAAATTACAACTCTTGTCTTTCATTATTGATAAGAATTGAAATCAGTTATAAACGCCAAAATCGGCTATAAACGCCAAAAACCGGCTATAAATGCCAAAAAATCGCCTTTCACGGCAAATCAAGAAAATGTCTCTTTTCTTAAGTATATGTGCAATGGAAAACTTGAAAGAAGTTGATTTCCTTTTGTTGACACCAAAAATGTCACTTTGCCTTTTCAAGATCCAAAGAGCTACATGAAGTCGCAACCTGCCATAAATAGGCAATGCTGCTTCCAAAAATCAAATCTTGTCAGAATCAAACAAAAACTGCAAGATTCTTCCAGACAGCCAAAAGAGGAGTACACAAGAAGTTTCGGGCCATTTCAAAATCATTTGGCCTAACTTCGCTTCTCCGACAGCCGAAAAGGAGCTCTCGGCGACAAAAGCTCTCCGGGACCATGGTTTCCAAGACAGAGCCTATGAATCATCTTAAAATGACTCCAATAGGTTCCCTGTCAAATTTCAAGTCAATCGGACATTGATTGACCGCACATCAAACCGCGACATCTTCATCGCGACAAAAAGCAAGTCTACAGGTGATAGGACCCCAAACGGCTTCGAAACTCAAACAAAAGCCTATGGTTGGTCTTATTTATTGCTCAGCAGGCTTCACACCAAATTTCAGGTCATTCCGACATCGTTTGGCCCAGTTTCAGCTTCTCACAGAAAATCGGCAGCTCTGAGCGACAAAGTCTTCGGCTTTCTCAGGAAATTGGAAACTTTGCAAAATAAAATGCAAGGATTCTCATCAGGTTTCCTACAAAGAAATTAGGCCAATAAATGGTCAAAATGTCAAGGAAAAGTACAGAAGAAAAAAGAATCGAAAAACAGCAAAAACGGACGCAAAACGGGACACGAAAGGGGGAAAACCCCCCCAGGGTCGCAGACCCCTGCGACCCTGGGCCAGGGTCACCGGCGACCTTGGAACCCGGGGTCGCCGGGAAAGCCCCGGAAACCCCGGTTTTCGCCTTTTTTCGCGATTCGAGGAGCCCAGCCTCTGGTACTTTCCAAAATTCATGCTTTTGAGACACCAAGTCCTTTGACATCCGTCCAAAACACGGGTAAATCATCAAGAGTATCAAAAACAATATTGATCGCCACACGGTCAACCAAAAAAAGTGTGCTTTCTACCCGACCGATCGAGAAATCGACAGGACAGATGGCACCGACCCGCTGTTGGCAACAAACACCTGAAATCACATGATCATCTGATGTCGATCTACATGAAGATCCATCGATGATCATCAACAGAAGAATCTCAAAAGACGTGGCACGGCCCGCGACTCTTCAGCTGCTCGGCGACCACTTAATGCGATTAATTGACTAGCTTTATTACAGTCATTAATCCATTTCTTTGGACGGCCCAATCAGAAGCAAGCATTCGGGAGTTACAAGTCAAGAGATTCATGGCATTTAACCCATGAAACTCCTCCCATCATGGCGATTAAAGGCGATTAAATGCCCTCAATCTCCTCCGGCCAATCAGAAGCCAAGAAAAAGGAGTTACAAAATAAATAATTCAATTTTGTAACTCCTCCCATTATGCGGCTTAATGACAATAAAAGCCCATAAACCCACCTAAAAGGCTACCTAAAAGCCTATAATAGGAGGGCTCTCCAAGAAGAAAGAAACATCAGAAACATCAGAGAAAAACACACAACATCAACAGACAGCAGACAGAAATCCAGAGAAAGGAAAAAGAGAGAAAACTCTGCGGAAATTCTACACCGGCCACCGCAACAAGGTGACAAAAGTCCCTTGGGGGGTACCCCCCCCCAAGGTCCTTGCCTTCTCCTCCTGCCTCCAATGGCTTAGATATGGCTTTTCAGCCAGTCTACTCGGCTTTTTATTGGACACAGTGTAAGATCCCGACCCCAGTTCTTTTGTTTAGTATTATTTTAATCGTGGTTTGGCTTTTAAGTGAGATTTGATTTAGTTTGACCGCATTTTTGAGTTTGGCCGGATTTTTCCATAACCTTTGAGATTTTGTAGACCGTTGACTTTAGTTTGACCCGGTCCTTATGATTTGTATTTTTATGGGAAATTACTTCGGATTTCTAAAAATTCTGGATTTGGTGTATTTCGACTTATTTTATGAAGTTTAACAACTTTCATGTTTTGACCATTTTGATTTGATGATCAGAAAATGCGTTTTTCGAGAAAAAGGGCAAAACTGACCTTTCACATGAAATCTGTCCATGAATTTCGAAAATTTCAGAATTGGGGAAATTATACTTTTTGGAAAGTAGATTATTTCGCCGATCATTTTTGTCTTCTTCGTTGTTTTCGTTCGGGGCCCGCAAATGTGAGTTTCAGCCTTGTGAAGATTGGGGCCCACAAGACCCATCTTATAAGAAGGGAACCCCTCTCTTCTTCTCCTTCATTCGTTTCCAGCAAGGGTTTGAGCTAGGGCTCTTTCCCTCTCTTCCCACTCTTTCTCTCTCATCTGAAACACCTCTCTCTTGGAGCTTTCATGGAGATTTGATCTCACCTCATTCTTCCCCAACTCTCAAGCATTCCAAAGACCCCATTTTCAAGAACATTGGGCTAGGACAACCCTCCTCTTCAAGCCCTTCTTCTTATTTGGAACACCCAAAGGTTAGCAATGGTTTTCTTTTCTTTAGATCTTTGTTTTCCTCCTCATTTGGAGTGTTTTAATCCCACATGCAATGGGTTTTCATGGAGTTTGGAAAATGGATTGATTCTAGGGTTTCTTCTTAAGCTATCTTGGGGGTTTTATGATTTTGGAGCTTGAGGCCATTAGAGGACTTTCATGGAGTGTTTTGCATCTTCTCTTGACCAAGGCAAGTAGATTTCCAATTAATATGATGGTTTCTCTCATTTGGTTCTATTTTATGATTTTTCTTCTTATGGGTTAATCTTCTTTGATTTATGGATCTACTTTGATGGAATGGACCATTGTTACATTGATTTCAAAATATGTTATTGTTTACCATGCATGGGAAGTTTGCTTTCATTATGGTTTTCTTTGAAAATTTGGACTTCTTGTGTTAAAGGTAAGTGTTCATGAGAATGGAGAAAACTTTGATTTAAAAGGTGTTGTGTTTGGCTAATTAGGATGATTAGGAATGGTGATTGATGAGTTTGGAAGGTCAAGGAAGGGCCCAAAGGATCTATGAAATTTGTATGAAAGGTTGGAAATGGAAAATGATCAGAAAAATCAGAAAAAAATGCAAAGAGATGGAGAATTCTGCACTCGGGCCGGACTGGGCAGGCCCAGTCCGCTCGAGCGACCCACTGGGTCGCTCGAGCGGACCAGGCACTGTCTGGGTCCGCTCGAGCGACCCAGCTTCTGTCTGGGTCCGCTCGAGCGAGCCCAGCTCAGTCTGGGCTCGGGTTCGGGCCTGGATTTGGGCATTTCTGTGGGCCAGATTTTGGGGACTTCCTTGGGCCATTCAAAGTCAGTTTTTGGGCCAGTGTAAAACCTGATAATGGGTCATCTTAGGTTCAGTTTTGTGGGCCTGTTCAGGTTGGTTTTGGGCTGCCTTAAAAATCAGTTTTTTTGGGCCATTTAAGGTCTAGTTTGGGTTCTTCTAAAAATCAAATTTTGTGGGCCTGTTCGAAGTTGTTTGGGCTGTTTTTAAGAATCGTTTTGTAGGCCATTTAAGGATTTGTTTTGGACTGTTTTTCAACCTGTTTCGTGGGCTTGGTTAAGATTCAGTTTTGGGATGTTTTAAAATCAGTTTTATGGGCCGTCTTAAGATTAGTTTTGGGGCTGTTTTGAAAACTTGATTTGTGGGCCATTTAAGAGTAGTTTTTGGACTGTTATCAAGAACTGTTTTGGGCTCGGTTTAAGGTCAACTATGGGCCTGTTTTAATGAGATCTGGGGTTGTTTGTGATGCTCGGAATTTGTGAAATGGGAATGATGTGAGAATGAGCTTATGTGAGATTATCCGGGAACCTTTCGGGTCTCAATGCGCACTTTATCATTTAAACATTATGGATTTTCATTGGCATCAAACACATTCTTTATTAATCAATGTTTAAATGGTTGAACGTGCATTGTGATGGTTCCTTGGTAAATCATTAAGTCATTCTCCACTACCCATTCCATTTCAAGTCAGAAAAAGGTATTTGTATTTGTATTTGTATTTGTATTTGTTTTCTTTGGTGAACTAATTTAAATAGCATCGATGATTTGTTATAAAATCATGTGGTTCTCCACGTTCGAAAGGATTGACCGTATGATTTTATACAAATCACCTTGATGCGTATTTAAACGGTTTACCATAGATATTCGTATGTTTTCTCCGATTCGATTTGAAAAGAGATTTGGAGTATGTTTGTCACATTCGGGATTTCTTCGATGAGACCATTATTTGTTAAGATTAGTATTTTGAAAATGAAACCTCGAGGCAAGATTGAGCCAGAGCTATGTGGTGCGAGCCCATGAGCCAAAGAGGCTATGATTCCGAAAACAAAACCCTGAGGCAAGACGGGGCCAGAGCTATGTGGTGCGAGCCCCTGAGCCAAAGGAATTAGTATTATGTTAGATTTGTATCAGTCCGAGTTTTGAAAACTAAAGGCACCACTAGGCTTAGGTCACCTTGTCGGGCTGATCACCCGGCTTGGGATCTTTACTCTGTCCGCCAGCTGCAGCTTGGATTCTGTCTGTACCGACCATGGCAACGGTAATTATCTGCCGGTCCCATTTGTATGGCTACGGTTCTGATACTTTTGATCTGCCGGTCCCATTTGTATGGCTACGGTTCCGATCCCATTTTAGTACCCACGTTCAGTGGCTACGCTCTGTTTGCTCTTATTACTTCGGTGATAGGAGGATTTAGCTATTTGTGGTCGCCTAGGTTTTATCTGCATATTACTTTGTTTTATGATTCTTATGGGTTATACTCTTTATGTTTTGATTTAGTTAATGTTTACGATATCGATCGTTTATCATATTGTCGCTATTATTCAGGATTTGAGATGTATTTCCGATGATTAAATGTTTTATGCAGGCTTTTAATCTTTCGAGATATTCGTACATCTGATATTGTTCTTTTACTTGTTTTGACATTTATGTTCGGTCTTCGATCATCTTAGCATGCTTTATTGTCATTATTGTTTAGACTCGTTATTCGGTTTTACGATGATTTCGTCCGGTTTTATGTATGTTCCTTTTGTTCATATTATTTGTTTATTTGCTTGCCAGACCGTCGTGTCTGACCCTTTTTGTTTGGTGCCAGTTTTCTTCTTTTCTGTTTGTAGGTGTTTGATCAGAGGAGGCGGTGGGACCGCCGGTCTGACGTGAGAGGCTGCCCGTTGATATCATCTAGATGTCAAGTTTGGCACCAGAGTTCGTATTGAAATGTTGGGGTAGTATTTCTGTTTAGTTGGATATTTTTGTATGGCTTTATCAGCCTTTTTCTTTTGGGTTTGTAATTAAGACATCTGTTAATTGTAACTTGAATATGTGGGAAATAATAGATTTGTTACTACCAGCTCAGTGTGTTATGATTTATGATTTATGCCAGTCTGTTTATGATGGCTTTATGGAATTGGTTGCGTGCGACACGGAACCCGATGGCCACGGATTCCGGGTCGTAACACCATGTGTAGCTTCCGCGAAAAATATACTCTGATTGTGTTGGCATGTGATTATCCTCATTCACGCGGATCTTAGGAACTATAACAAAAGTTTCAAATTTATTCCAAAATTTCGCACCCCGAGATCGGTTCGCTGCAGGTCCTGGTTTCGGGGCGTGACAGGTTTGGTATCAAAGCTGGTTAGTTTCTAGGAAATAAAATACTCTAGAGACATTAAGACGTGTGGTGAGGATTCGTTAGATTGTGTCGATTTGTTTTCTCGTGTCTTTGTTTCTTTGGATTTGAGTCGGCTTTTCTTTCAGTTCGGGAGATTTTGCTGTCTTTTCTTTTAGTTCTGTTGTTAGGAGATTTGGATGGCCAAATTTCCTCCTTAGTGGTGGAGAAATTTTAAAATCTCCATACTCTTGTCTAGTGTCTTTTGTCTATGTTTGTGTCGGAGACTGAGAACCTCGTGGACTTAGTATGTTGTTTTCGGAGAACATCGGCAGACTTTCAACCTTCAGCATCTCCATTGTGATTATTAAGAGAAAACTTATGCATTTGCCCGTCAGAGTTGGACTCGAGCAGTAGTTGAAGATCCCCTTTCATCTAATCAAGGATCGTCATGCAGTGTACCAAGGTAAGTAAATGTGGAATTTTAGGGGAACTCAGACCATCTTTCCAAGATGAAGGACTGCAGGAGACACATTAGTTGGCAATTTTTATGAAGGGAGAAGTGACCTTAGTTAGTAAGATTTGGAGTGGTGCAAGAAACTCAGGGATTTCCCCGGATTCGACGAGCATGGTCATGGTTTTGGTTGAGAAGTTCGGTAACTTGTAGTGTAGCCAGTGTAGTTTCCAGAGGCAATACCAAGTGGATGGTTAGTTGTAGTTAAGAAAATTTTTGGCAGCAAAGGGAATGTTGTGGGCTTTATCGACTTATAGGGTATTGGATTGGACAACGTGCAGATGCAAGGGAGTACCTCAGTAATTTGGATGTCCATTTCTTATTTAAAATGATTTTCATGATGATTTCACCTTTTGTTATGTTTTTCATTAATATCTATGATTTATCCTTGCAGTGTTTAAAAATGGATTTATGTTTCTTCTTTGAGGCTTATTTTGAATTAAAAACTATGTTGTTATGCTCTTTTCAGGAGTTACATGATTTTGCCTTCATAAGGATTTGTGTTTCGGAGTTGCATTTAATCTTCTTAAAATAGTGTTTTACAATGATCTTGGAAATGTTGCTCTTGTTTTAATTCTCTTAAATGTTAACATCTACATTTCAAAACCTTAAAGATTTCAAAACTTTGTATGTGTTTGGCTGGAAATGAATTTCAACAAAAATTTCATGTATGGTCATACTACATGAATTTGATTTATTTTTGAAAATCCTAATTAGAGGTTGTTGAGTATTTCAAGGATTTGTTGAGTTATGAAAACATGAATTTCAAAGTGAATAATGTTGTTTCATGTTCAAACTTTGAAAAACCTCATTTATTAAGCTTTATTTGATGATTTGGAAGTTTAGTCGTTACTATGTTTTAAAATGATAAAATTTAGCTAAGTAATTATTTTAGTCAATATGTTCCCAATTGTAAGATTTGTTTCGCATTGAATGGAGTGAGTGGTAATAGCCTTTGGTTGGAGTTCGGAGGTGTATGAAGTGAAGGGATGATGAATGTCCGGATGTGTATTAGTTCAGTTGAGGACAAGGTTGGATCTACGAGAGAATCAATATCATTCAAGACTTGAATTGACAGTTTTAGTTCTTCAGGGATTGACATCAGATTGGATTTCCAAGGTCGGCTTTACAGGTCAAGGGTAGGAGATTTGAAGAGTGAAATCTGAAGAGGCAAGCATCGGGAGCACCGCGTACAGCTTTGTAGGACTTAAGGCACAGAATTCCAAGTGATAGAAAGAGACGGAATTTGCAGTTTCTTGGACCGACAGTGACGGACGAGTTAAGTAGAAGAATTGATCCGGTGCGAGAACGACAGATGACACCAAGGATGATTGGATGAATTGTTGGACACTAGTTTGGTCAGAGGAGTATGTTTTCAAGTAGATATGTGAAGTAGTGTGAAGCCTTCAATCGAATCAGAATGTGGTTGACCATGCATTTCACCGTCAGGTTTGATCAGGGGATATCTCAGTTGCCGAGGTTCAGAGTAGGGCGTCAGTGTTTTTGTTTGTCCTTTGGGTTTTTGGTTTTGATTTGGTTTAAGCCATTTGGAGGACCAAATGGATTCTAAGGGGGGGGAGGATGTAAGATCCCGACCCCAGTTCTTTTGTTTAGTATTATTTTAATCGTGGTTTGGCTTTTAAGCGAGATTTGATTTAGTTTGACCGCGTTTTTGAGTTTGGCCGGATTTTTCCATAACCTTTGAGATTTTGTAGACCGTTGACTTTAGTTTGACCCGGTCCTTATGATTTGTATTTTTATGGGAAATTACTTCGGATTTCTAAAAATTCTGGATTTGGTGTATTTCGACTTATTTTATGAAGTTTAACAACTTTCATGTTTTGACCATTTTGATTTGATGATCAGAAAATGCGTTTTTCGAGGAAAAAGGGCAAAACTGACCTTTCACATGAAATCTGTCCATGAATTTCGAAAATTTCAGAAATTGGGGAAATTATACTTTTTGGAAAGTAGATATTTCGCCGATCATTTTTGTCTTCTTCGTCGTTTTCGTTCAGGGCCCGCAAATGTGAGTTTCAGCCTTGTGAAGATTGGGGCCCACAAGACCCATCTTATAAGAAGGGAACCCCTCTCTTCTTCTCCTTCATTCGTTTCCAGCAAGGGTTTGAGCTAGGGCTCTTTCCCTCTCTTCCCACTCTTTCTCTCTCATCTGAAACACCTCTCTCTTGGAGCTTTCATGGAGATTTGATCTCACCTCCTTCTTCCCCAACTCTCAAGCATTCCAAAGACCCCATTTTCAAGAACATTGGGCTAGGACAACCCTCCTCTTCAAGCCCTTCTTCTTATTTGGAACACCCAAAGGTTAGCAATGGTTTTCTTTTCTTTAGATCTTTGTTTTCCTCCTCATTTGGAGTGTTTTAATCCCACATGCAATGGGTTTTCATGGAGTTTGGAAAATGGATTGATTCTAGGGTTTCTTCTTAAGCTATCTTGGGGGTTTTATGATTTTGGAGCTTGAGGCCATTAGAGGACTTTCATGGAGTGTTTTGCATCTTCTCTTGACCAAGGCAAGTAGATTTCCAATTAATATGATGGTTTCTCTCATTTGGTTCTATTTTATGATTTTTCTTCTTATGGGTTAATCTTCTTTGATTTATGGATCTACTTTGATGGAATGGACCATTGTTACATTGATTTCAAAATATGTTATTGTTTACCATGCATGGGAAGTTTGCTTTCATTATGGTTTTCTTTGAAAATTTGGACTTCTTGTGTTAAAGGTAAGTGTTCATGAGAATGGAGAAAACTTTGATTTAAAAGGTGTTGTGTTTGGCTAATTAGGATGATTAGGAATGGTGATTGATGAGTTTGGAAGGTCAAGGAAGGGCCCAAAGGATCTATGAAATTTGTATGAAAGGTTGGAAATGGAAAATGATCAGAAAAATCAGAAAAAAATGCAAAGAGATGGAGAATTCTGCACTCGGGCCGGACTGGGCAGGCCCAGTCCGCTCGAGCGACCCAGCTTCTGTCTGGGTCCGCTCGAGCGAGCCCAGCTCAGTCTGGGCTCGGGTTCGGGCCTGGATTTGGGCATTTCTGTGGGCCAGATTTTGGGGACTTCCTTGGGCCATTCAAAGTCAGTTTTTGGACCAGTGTAAAACCTGATATTGGGTCATCTTAGGTTCAGTTTTGTGGGCCTGTTCAGGTTGGTTTTGGGCTGCCTTAAAAATCAGTTTTGTGGGCCATTTAAGGTCTAGTTTGGGTTCTTCTAAAAATCAAATTTTGTGGGCCTGTTCGAAGTTGTTTGGGCTGTTTTTAAGAATCGTTTTGTAGGCCATTTAAGGATTTGTTTTGGACTGTTTTTCAACCTGTTTCGTGGGCTTGGTTAAGATTCAGTTTTGGGATGTTTTAAAATCAGTTTTATGGGCCGTCTTAAGATTAGTTTTGGGGCTGTTTTGAAAACTTGATTTGTGGGCCATTTAAGAGTAGTTTTTGGACTGTTATCAAGAACTGTTTTGGGCTCGGTTTAAGGTCAACTATGGGCCTGTTTTAATGAGATTTGGGGTTGTTTGTGATGCTCGGAATTTGTGAAATGGGAATGATGTGAGAATGAGCTTATGTGAGATTATCCGGGAACCTTTCGGGTCTCAATGCGCACTTTATCATTTAAACATTATGGATTTTCATTGGCATCAAACACATTCTTTATTAATCAATGTTTAAATGGTTGAACGTGCATTGTGATGGTTCCTTGGTAAATCATTAAGTCATTCTCCACTACCCATTCCATTTCAAATCAGAAAAAGGTATTTGTATTTGTATTTGTATTTGTATTTGTTTTCTTTGGTGAACTAATTTAAATAGCATCGATGATTTGTTATAAAATCATGTGGTTCTCCACGTTCGAAAGGATTGACCGTATGATTTTATACAAATCACCTTGATGCGTATTTAAACGGTTTACCATAGATATTCGTATGTTTTCTCCGATTCGATTTGAAAAGAGATTTGGAGTATGTTTGTCACATTCGGGATTTCTTCGATGAGACCATTATTTGTTAAGATTTGTATTTTGAAAATGAAACCTCGAGGCAAGATTGGGCCAGAGCTATGTGGTGCGAGCCCATGAGCCAAAGAGGCTATGATTCCGAAAACAAAACCCTGAGGCAAGACGGGGCCAGAGCTATGTGGTGCGAGCCCCTGAGCCAAAGGGATTAGTATTATGTTAGATTTGTATCAGTCCGAGTTTTGAAAACTAAAGGCACCACTAGGCTTAGGTCACCTTGTCGGGCTGATCACCCGGCTTGGGATCTTTACTCTGTCCGCCAGCTGCAGCTTGGATTCTGTCTGTACCGACCATGGCAACGGTAATTATCTGCCGGTCCCATTTGTATGGCTACGGTTCTGATACTTTTGATCTGCCGGTCCCATTTGTATGGCTACGGTTCCGATCCCATTTTAGTACCACGTTCAGTGGCTACGCTCTGTTTGCTCTTATTACTTCGGTGATAGGAGGATTTAGCTATTTGTGGTCGCCTAGGTTTTATCTGCATATTACTTTGTTTTATGATTCTTATGGGTTATACTCTTTATGTTTTGATTTAGTTAATGTTTACGATATCGATCGTTTATCATATTGTCGCTATTATTCAGGATTTGAGATGTATTTCCGACGATTAAATGTTTTATGCAGGCTTTTAATCTTTCGAGATATTCGTACATCTGATATTGTTCTTTTACTTGTTTTGACATTTATGTTCGGTCTTCGATCATCTTAGCATGCTTTATTGTCATTATTGTTTAGACTCGTTATTCGGTTTTACGATGATTTCGTCCGGTTTTATGTATGTTCCTTTTGTTCATATTATTTGTTTATTTGCTTGCCAGACCGTCGTGTCTGACCCTTTTGTTTGGTGCCAGTTTCTTCTTTTCTGTTTGTAGGTGTTTGATCAGAGGAGGCGGTGGGATCGCCGGTCTGACGTGAGAGGCTGCCCGTTGATATCATCTAGATGTCAAGTTTGGCACCAGAGTTCGTATTGAAATGTTGGGGTAGTATTTCTGTTTAGTTGGATATTTTTGTATGGCTTTATCAGCCTTTTTCTTTTGGGTTTGTAATTAAGACATCTGTTAATTGTAACTTGAATATGTGGGAAATAATAGATTTGTTACTACCAGCTCAGTGTGTTATGATTTATGATTTATGCCAGTCTGTTTATGATGGCTTTATGGAATTGGTTGCGTGCGACACGGAACCCGATGGCCACGGATTCCGGGTCGTAACACCATGTGTAGCTTCCGCGAAAAATATACTCTGATTGTGTTGGCATGTGATTATCCTCATTCACGCGGATCTTGGGAACTATAACAAAAGTTTCAAATTTATTCCAAAATTTCGCACCCCGAGATTGGTTCGCTGCAGGTCCCGGTTTCGGGGCGTGACACATAGGAC
Source organism: Litsea cubeba (assembly GCA_012931725.1). Classification (NCBI taxonomy): domain Eukaryota; kingdom Viridiplantae; phylum Streptophyta; class Magnoliopsida; order Laurales; family Lauraceae; genus Litsea; species Litsea cubeba. The sequence goes on from WHSA01000486.1 coordinate 17,901, forward strand.
CCTCCTTTGGTCTTTGTCCTCTAAAAACCTGAGGTTATAGCCAAGCCAAGCAAATCAATAGCATCCTCTGTTCTCATCTGCATGGATGATGGCGAAGCCCACACATGGCTTGCGACCGTCAATCTAAACGAGTCCCCCACAATCTCCTGAGAAGTTAGATCCTCCTTTTCTTGCTTTTCATTGTAGTTTATATTTTTTTTAAAAGAGACAAAAATCACAATTCTTGTCTTTCATTGTTGATAAGGATTGTAAATCGGCTATAAATGCCAAAATCGGCTATAAACGCCAAAATCGGCTATAAACGCCAAAAATCGGCTCTAAACGCCAAAATCGGCTATAAATGCAAAAAAAAAATCGCCTTTCACGGCAAATCAAGAAAATGTCTCTTTTCTTAAATATATGTGCAATGGAAAACTTGAAAGAAGTTGATTTCCTTTTTACTTGCGAAGGTTGATCTCCGGATCACCACTTGCAATTCCAATTAAAAAATAGAAAATCTGGCACACCCACAAAAAAAAGAAATGTTGATGCACGCCCCCCTTGCCCCCCGGTTACGAAAGGGTCGGAACCAAACGGACTCCCACGTCCGCCGACCTCGGTAGGAACCCGGGCATCGGGAGCGCGGTCCATCAAGCTGGCATCACCCGGTGGGACTCGTTTATTTGAGAACACGATGCTAGAAATGAAATATTTGCATATCATATATTTTGCTCTATGCTTATATTTCTTTTCTCGATTCCTTGGCTACTTTATAATTGGTGGCCTATGTTGAATTCCGCAAAAAAAAAAAAAAAAGAGATGAGATTTTTTGTTTGGAAATTTCTAATTCTTTGAATTTATTTCCACTCTTTCTCTTTTCAAAAAAAAAAAAAACAAAAAAAATCAGATTTTTCATTTTTGGATTCAAAATTGAGAAACTTTGATCCTTTTCCTTCTGGGCACTGGCGCTCGCGGAAATCGCTGAGACCGTGTTCGGATCGGGGGTTGGGCCATTGTTTCTCTTCGATGAGTTCATTAAAAATCTAAATATATATATATATAAAAGTATAAAAAAAAATTTTAGATTTCTCAATTTGGATTCAAAATTGAGAAACCTTGATCCGTTCCTATCGTTCATCGCGCTTGCAGAAATGTTGAGCCTGTTCGACTAAGGTTTTGGGCCATTGTTTCTCTTCGATGAATTCATAAAAATAAAAATAAAAAAATATATATATAAAAAAAAAGGACATAGACCACTAAGGTTAAACCAACTGTGTTCTTTGATCATGGTTGATTCAAAGAAACGCCTTGTCCAGAGTGTGGAGACAGCTTGACTGTTCTAGGCAAGGGTCCTCCAAACGGGTTCATTAAGTAATCCTACCCTTACCTGGGGGCAATTCTATCAATCAAGATTTCATAAGACCGGGTTAGGAGGCCTATGTGTACTCTCTCGTCTTTTAAATAAATTTTTTTCAAAAATAAAATTTTTAAAAATAAAAATTTAAAATAAAAAATAAAAAATAAAAAAAATTTTCAAAAAAAAAAATCTTAAAAAAAAATAATAATAAAAAAATAAATAAAAAAAAATAAAATAAAAAAAAAGATTAAAAAAAAAAAAAAATCTTCAAAATCTTCGAAAAAAAAAAAACTTCCGTCATTTTGGATTTAGATTAGAGAAATCTTGGTCTTCTCCTTTCTGAGCACTGGCGCTCGCGGAAATCGCTGAGCCCGTGTTCAGATTGGAGTGCCTTTTGCTCTCTTTGATGAACCCGATATTGGCCTTTCAAAAAAAAAAAAACTCGTCATTTTTAGATTCAGATCCGAGAAATCATGGTTCATTTCTTTCTGAGCACTGGCGCTCGCGGAAATCGCTGAGCCCGTGTTCAGATTGGAATACCATCTGCTCTCTTTGATGAATCCAATCTTGACCTTTCAAAACAGAGAATCTCATCTCATAGATGCGGTCTCAAAACATTTGTGTCTAGCGGTACTAGTACGCCCTTTCAGGGTCTACTGTATTGCGACCGGCACATCTGTAACTCCAACTTTATATTCTTCTTACCTCGAGCAAGCTCTGCTTCTCGATAAGTCGAATTTAAGTTCACAATTGCTTCTAGCAGTCACTGGGATGCCCATTCCGGGCTTACCATACCTGCGATCAGAACAATTGTACCCTCTATGGCATTTTGCCTTCCTCATATTGCTTGGGTCATCTACCTCGAGCAATTTGAAAAGACGAAACCATAGAACTTCCCATTTATGATCATTATATTCTTGTGATTACTAATGGATGTGGTCTTGTTTCAGAAATTTTCGAAAACTAACAATGGCAGCTTCACTAACCATTACTTTCGACGAAAACAAGCACCAACTCATGCTTCAACAGAAGCAAACCACGCGCACCTACAAGCGCCCCATCAGCTGCCGAAGTGTCAACTCCCTCGGCAACTCTCTGAACTCCGGGTCGACCTCGACTCCCCGGACTATCGTCTTTGGGACGCTGGGACCATTCCCACTTCCTGAGGAACAAACTGCTCTCTCCAAGAAGCAGAAAACTCGCCTCTCAACGTGTCACTACCATGACACCAAAGGCGAGCACCAGAAGGCCTGAAGCCCGTGGCAGCCCCACGAAGCCTCAACCTGCAAACAACCAGGTCTACTCCAAGACTTGGTCCCCAAAACCTTCACCAAAACAGAGAAGGTCCCATACATCCACTAAGCCAGTATTCCTGGCCCCACTCAAGGAGAACCAGTTCTATCCTCTTGCTTACATGAAAGAGGAGAGACCCATCTCAAACCTGACATCCAAGTCATCCCAGCATGAGCCGGCTTGTTCCTACAAGCCCAAAATCAAGTCATGCATCACAAGGCCTCTACAAGCACCTGCTAAGGCCTACAAACCTGCAGTTCGACCCTTCATATCTACAGGGGCCGAACTTCAAAAATTCAAAGCTTCGCTGCAACTGCAAAGGACAGGGTTCGCATCCTATCCTTGCCCAGCTACAAAGAAGACGGGCTCGGCTGCTGCGCCCGAGGGAGCACATCCTTCATCGTCAAAGCCCAGTCAGAGCTGACCGAAGCTCAAATTGCTCGTCGTATACGCCGCCGCGCGTCGTATAGACAAAAGAGACTAGAGAAGCAAAGGACCCAGCCTCCCACACTTCAAGTCTCTCCCAAATGGGTCGAAAAAGAAAGACCCAACCAAGTTGCTACCGTCCATATGGTTGGAAAAAACCAGAAGGCGCCAAAAATCAGCAACAAAAATCCATGTCCGACGTCCAATGACCCGCAGCGTCTCAAGGACAAGAAGACATTCAGAAGAATCCCCTGCTCCTTCAAGCAAAGGACAGCAGAATGATCCTTCCTCAAGCTCTTCTTCAAAAAGAATGAGCCCCAGCTCAGTCACCAGGACAGTTTCTTCGTTCGAATCATGAAGGATGAATGTCTTGGCTACAAATTCTGAGCCACCACCCCGCAACCCACCTCCAGAAGATGTGATCACCCGCATCCAGCAGTTGGAACAGGGCCAGTAGAGGATTGAAACTCTGATGGAAAACCTTCTCCTCGCCTTCCAAAATCAGGCGAACAATGAACCTCCTCCGAATCATCAAGACGACGAGGTAAATAGAGAAGAAAATGAGTCACGCGCCCTTACCAAAAAGGACGTAGACGGTATCCTCACCAAAGCAAAAGAAGAGGATATACTCAAGGAGCATGGGATCAAGCCACCATATCCCTTATGGATGGACTCGGTCCCGTTCCCCACCAAATTCAAGCATCCTACTCTCCAAACATATACGGGGAAAGGATCAGCCAGACAGCACGTCATCCACTTCAAGATCCTGACGGGAGCTATCGCGGATCAAGATGCACTCAAGATCCGCCTCTTTGCAAGTACCCCTAAAAGGTACGGCCTTCGATTGGTACTCCACTCTGCCGGAGGACTCAATCCAAAACTAGGCCATGCTAGAGACACGCTTCCTGACTCACTTCAAAGGTGAGGATCACCCTGCTACTATGGCTCAGCTGTGCAGCCTAAAACATGGGGAGAATGAATCAACATATGACTTCATTCACAAGTGGAAAGCAATGGCATACAAATGCTCTGATGTATTGCCATAGGCGTCGCTAGTCGACATCTGCCGAAACAACATGAGAGCCAGAATCCGCTCCATGATCATCGGCAACAAATCAAAAAACCTGGGAGAACTCCTAGAAGATTCCATGGAAGCTGAAACGGTGATTAAAGACCTCAACAGTAAGAAATCATCAAGAAAAGAGCCAACCGCCATTGCAACCTCTAAACCAAAGAAGAAAGAGGTCCTCAATGTGCAGACCAAGTCAGCTCCTCAGCCACCAAAAAAAGCTGAAAACAAAGCTGTTGGTAAGAGACCTAAACTCTCAGACGCCTTCAAAGAACGAGTAGAGAAGAAATACCCGTTTGATGAAGATGTTGATGAAATCTTCGGGGCTCTTGTGGCAAACGGCAAGCTCACCTTGCCTGAACCAAAAAGACCGGGTGATGTTGGCAAAACCAACGATCCTCGGTACTGTCCATATCACCAGATGATCTCGCATCCTCTCAATCAATGCTTCGTTGTGAGAGAGAAAATAAATGAGATGTGGAAAAACGGAGTCATCACCTTTGACAAAAACTATGGGTCTGCCTCCGTCAACATGGTGACATGTGGACAAACATCAAGATCACCGAAGAAGAAGATCACTACTTCCTTCAAGGTGATAAACTCAATCGAAGCGTCCGAGCAACTGGTTCCTTACCCAACACCAGACGGACAACCGATATGGGTACATCCCGATCTCCTGGAAGATGAAAATTGGGAGGTCGTGAAAATAAAGCCTACAGCTCAACAGCGAAGGTAGGCTAGGAAACATCTCCTCAAGCTCAAACGGCAAGAGAAGACCCAGCCAAAACTAGAGGTCAAAGAAAAGGCAGAGGCTTCCTCTACCGCTTCACTGGAGGTAACAAAAACATCCCTTCCAGAGACTTCAAAGGGGGTAAGGAAATTCACTCTCAGTGATTTCATGCCACCTCAATTCAAAGAAGCCATGCAGGAGACATCATATTCTTGCAATTCGGTAGTTGGATTCTCCATTGATGGATACGAGTCCAGCGACACCGATGATGGATTCGAATCCAACTACACAGATGAGTGGGAAGAGTCCCGTGAAACAGGAGAATATCTCTCCGATGAAGAATGGGTTCCTGAATCTCATCTTATGCCAGTAATCTGGTATAACCCCCTACAGCCACAAGGATCCTGGTCTGATGATGAAGAAGACCAAGAAGCTGTACAAGAAAATGCTGCTGAACCAGCACCTCTCATTACTCCAGTGGAAATCAACAATGTTGAGCCACAAAGAGATGATGAAGAAGAAGATCCGGCTCCCATGCCTGATCTTGAAGAATATGCAAGGATCTTGCAGCGACTCGCTCTAGAACAAGAGCAAGAACGCGTCAACGAGCCTCCTCGCAATCCAGAGCCTGAAGTCCCTGAAGACCACCAGGTACATCCTCCCTTAACTCCTGAAAATGGAGAAAATTGCTGGATAGACGATCCTCTCACATCCGAGGATGAGTCTGACTCCGATCAGGCAACGTCTCCCGTCAGAGCTTCCTGTAATGTGATAATTCGGGATTATAGCTCTTCCGAAGCATCGTCTGATGAGAGCACTTACACTTCGGCGACGCCTAGCAATATATCTCCTGGAGCCACCTCGTCTCACGTGACTTTCACTGAGATGACACCCTCTCAGGTTTCTTCTCCTGAGACTGTGACTTCGAAGTTCACACCCTTCCTGACTGAAGAATTCCCAGCCATTGATGCTTGGGACGATGAATTAGTCAACGAAGAAGAAAGATTGCTGGATGCTGTTCAGGACTTGTTCCCGGAAAATGCTCCATGCAAACACAATCACTGAGGATGGTAACTCTGCTGCTGATGCATCCTCAGCAAATGAAAAACAACAGCCTCTTGATCCTGAAGACAATCTTCCAAACGAAGACCCTTCTCAAGAAGCTCTTGAAGTTGGTAGAGGCACCCGCTCTGGCCGGGACTACCACAAAAATTACAACCAATCTTCCTTTACATATGTAAATCCTTCGGGAAAAGATGTTGTAAGCGCCCCTAGTGGCACAATGATGAACATGCAGGCCCTAAGGAGGCTTTCAAGTATGACTTGATTGAACACTTCAAGCACATACCTGCACGTCTGCACATCCTAGATTTGTTGCGAATGTCTCCGCACACTCGTGATAATCTCATTTCAAAATTACAAAAGCTGAATGAGGATGTCGACAAACATGCCCCGCAAGTCCTCCAAATTGAAATGGATTACCGGGTCAAAAACTCAGAAGCCTCCTCAAAGGGAGAAAAGAAGAGAACTGAGGGATCATGCATTGAATGCCTCTCGGTTAAAAAAGCAGCCAGTGCAACCATCGCCTTCACAAAGGATGACCTCCTACTTGGCGAAACCAGGCATAACCGACCCCTGTACTTCACAGGGTATATCAAGGAAATGCCTATGCATAGAGTTCAGATCGACCCAGGTTCTGCACTCAACCTCATCTCCACATCGGCTCTTGAAGAGTTGGGCATCCCACCCAGCAAACTGAGCCACACATCTGTATCTATCTTTGGATACGATGGGAGTACTCAAAGGCCTATCGGCAAAATCAGGTTCAAATTGCAGATGGGTGATCTTATCTCTGAGGTCACAGTTGTATCAATAAAGACCCCTTCATGCTACAACATCCTTC